>CAJQUW010005861.1:0-247597 GCA_907163375.1 Prostheceraeus crozeri | reverse complement strand
TTGGTGGCGAATGTATGGACTCACGGGGATCAGTATGTAAGCCCCATACTGATTGTGCATTATCTTGACATCCGTGGAAGGGAGCATTCCCGTTTGGAGTACTACGCTATGATCATCATAACGCAAGGCTTGTTTAAATTTACGCTGTAGCGGTGTAGGATTATGTACCTTGGATGTTTCTTCCACTGGCCTCAGTTGTAGATGATCTGACCGTAGCGAACCTTGTAACGTTTGACCGCCATTTTGTCCTACTAGTGCAGCAGATGGAGTAGATGCCTGAAAATGAAAAAAGATTGTATTAAGTTTACGTTCAAGGGAGGAGAGGGAGGGAAGTAGCGACTTACCATTTTAGTTGGATAATAGAACAGGGAACTAGAGAGAGAGAAAATGTGCGTCCGTCACTCGTGTGATTCAACGATGGAATGATTCTCACTGTGGAAGGCTCGCTATTTATAAAGAAATGCTTGATTCTCATTGGATGATGATCCTCATTGGACAATAACATCAAGTTGATTCCAAATCTGGCATCCGTTTACCAATCCGATAGTTCGTTTTGAAGCTACAGCCCAAAACGTCCCAAATTCTAACTCTGTCGTTTTTCACCAATGTCCCAAAATCTTAAATGGCGTCTCACATCTAAACGAAGGCAGATACGAACAAGCCGATTCTTTCACTGAATTTGTCTCACTCTTAGCTTTCAAACGAGCTATCGCACGACAAAATCCGTCCACTGGAAGCAAGCTGTCCAGGGGGGGGGACGTCATCCGAAAATTTTTTCTCTCAGATTTCGCTGGAAACATCCTTCCTAACCCAAAATTTCACGTAGATTCCGAATCTGGCCTCCGTTTTCTCATCCGATGCTTCGTTTGGACGCTACACACCAAAAACATCACACACTATAGCCTCAAGACTAATCCTGGCGGTCGCCCACGTCAACCTAGACGGTCGCCCACGTCAACCAGGCGGTCGGACCAACTCACCCGAGTCTCACACTCTGTCGTTGCAGAGGGGGGGGGACGTCAGCGAACATGTTGTGAACGTGGACCCACCTGGCCGGCACACCACGACAGACCACAACCTCTGTCGTTCCAGGGGGGGGGCGTCAGCGAACATGTTGTGGACCCACCTGGCCGGCACACCACGACAGACCACAACCTCTGTCGTTCCAGGGGGGGGGACTCAGACACGAAGCACCACGGCGGCCGACCACGACACTCTGCCGTGCCAGAGGGGGGGGGACGCAGCGATGGCCGCCATCTTGCGCGGTCCAGAAGTGGAGTTTTGCTTACTACTGGCATTGAAGCCCATTATATTTTTGATGACGCTGCAGCTTATTCTAGGGCCAGCGTTGAGTCTTCAAGGTATCCTCAAAGTACAGGGGAAGGGCCACCATAATTTTGCGCAGCCAGTCTGGAGCACTTATCCTCCTTGCAATCGTTGCCTCGTCGCTTACACGCAAGACGATTTCTGCCCCGTCACAGATCATCGCATTAGTCAAGCACTTCAGCGTCTGATCCAGTCATCACACGATTCCAACTGCCATATCTGTCATCAAGAACACTGCACAATCAGGAAATAGGGCTATGTAGTTAATGGGGGGTACTTTCAATCTCAACTCAGAATTTACTCGTTCAAATGTGAACTCGATGATCTTCGATGATCTCCACTGTCGCCGGTCGAATGATGTCGGAGACTTTTGATCTCCTAACTCAACAGTATCGAACGTCTTCCTCCCTATTCAACATTTCCCAATATCACCGAAATGGCAATCAGTGCATATAAAGTCCCCGCAAAGCGATCACTGGCGATCACAAAAGTCAGGGATCAATGAAGTGGTCCAATGCCCGCAAATGTCAACAGGAGTTGATGCATAATTTTATTCAAATAATGTTTCTATCAACTTGCATAAATTTGTTTTATCTTTTCAACTTTCGACGTGGTTAACGCGATACATGAGCTATGTTAGAGACTCCATGGTGGATATGAGGGGTAAATATGAAAGCTATCCTTTAAATAGCATTTGAATTGATCAGCATTGTCTTAAATAATGTAGTCCCTATAATGAGATATGAATCTGTACAATTGATTAATAACGATTAATAAGCAGCTTTCAGCTGAAAATATCTTGGATGGCCAGAAAATCCAACGTCGAGGTCCTCCGACAAACAACTCGGCATCTGATTCTATAACTTCACATTTGCTTTGCATATTTCTGCATTAAAGTCAGAACTCTATATATTCTATATAGATGTTCATGTTTTTTCCACTGATTTCATTGTGAAAAATGTCCAATCAGCTCGAATCAACATCAATGTATTCACATGTTGTATTCAATGCATTCGACTATCGGTCTCGACAAGCTCAACAGTGCGATAACTATTGATTAGTCACCACCAGTTAAGAATACTTATTCAAAATGTCACCGAGCTGTCAGCACTAAAATGCATGGGTATCCTTTGAAAATTCTATTAAATTGTGATAGGAACATTCGTGTACTGTTCAATTAGGAAGCTTGTCGATAACTTTATCAACTTACCATTTCGCTGATGAGCACTCAGCGACGCAGCTGTCCCTAAAACCACGGCGAAGAGAGTGAATGCGAAACTAACTGTCATTTTGCAATGTTCAACTAACATAAATAATTAGTTGCTCTGGTCATATATGTGATGAATTTACTGCCAGCTGTTTGATTCTCATTCAATACTGCAAGTAACAACGATAAGACTGATCGGTATATGTATTTTAGGCTGACATCCGAATTCATATAAGTCGGAAATGAATACAAAGTTACGGTAAATTTGCATATTTCATAGCTTTATGTCTACAACATCAGTTTACTATTCTATTATTACACATCACTTTTGACCACCGTAATGCTTACCAAGCGGAAAATGAATACATTTATCTCTTAATCAGATGTTTATAGCAAGACATTTATCTTCCATCACTCATGCAATCAATCACTCGTTAGACAATCATCAATGAAAGTATGCTCACTTCTAATTGAAATTATCTGCCATTGCGGTCAAGAGATTTATCTCGTTTGACTGTCCAAATGTCTGAAACATGTCACAATTGGCTCAATTCGATCCGATAAAGAAATCCGATGTTAAATGAATCGTGTGACGAAAAAATGTGGTGGATTGCATTCATTCTCGTATTGGCTAAAATCAATTCTGCTGATTAAGACCTTTTCCACACCGATAACTGAAAGATATCATCATATCAGAGTTTTGCGGGTCAGCATAGACTCAAACTCAGACTGGTCTACGCATACCAAAGATGTATAAAAACGAACGAGTCAACAATTTCATGCTTTAAAAGTAATTAAACCGTTTTTGACGCGAAAAGAGCTGCATCGAATTTACAATGCCATGAATCGATCATCATTAGAGTACTGCTGCCCGTTTTTGTGAAATTACCTATGAAACTGGAAAGTAGGTGCCAACAAATTGACAACAGAAAGCATCGAATTATCTACGACGACTCAAAATTCCAAGCCTGCCGCTGCGGAGTTGATGTTACAGCCAACATTCAAAAAAGAAAAACAGATGTCACGTTGAAGCTTCTCCATAACATCGAGAAAACTGTATGTCTGATTTAAAGCTGATGTAATTTTCTATTTGCATTTCCGAAAAAGATGCAGTTATGATTAATTACCATTATACATGAATCATGAATGGAAGCATGCTCACTTCTAATCGAAGTTATCTGACATTGCGATCAAAAGATTCTATCTTGAATTTGTCTCGTATTTGACTGTTCAACGGTCTCAAACATGTCACAATTGGTTCGATTCGATCCGTTAAAGAAATCCGATGTTAAATGAATTGTATTACGAAAAAATGTGGTAAATTGTACTTATTCTCGTATAAATCAAATCTGCTGATGAAAGTCTTTCCCACACCGATAACTGAAAGATATCATTATATGGAGAGCTGAATAATATGAAGGAGAATCTTTCGGACGATTTCACATGGCTATGCCTAGCTTGATATTTATCCTGCCTTTTACCTCTCTCCTTTTTTTGCTATTGACGCCTCCTGGCTGGTGAAACTTTCCTGGCATCATTTTCAAGCGACCATCTATCTTTTTTGGACATTGCATTGCATTGGCTTAATAAAACCCTTGGATTTCTTTATTCCAGCCTCTTGTAAGCCGACCATTGGATCTACTGATTACTTGAAACAGCCGCCCCAAAAGTTGATTGATTGCTTGCATCATACTGCATAAATCTGTTAGTGTCAAGCAGGTCATTTTCTTGGTAGTATTTTAAACCTTCTCTCTCTACCAATCCATGCATAACATTGAATTTCCCGGCTGATTAGTACTGAAACTGATCTCGATTCGCTATGAAGAAATAATTCTTGTGTATATCAACGGGCATGGGATCACACAGCGGTCACATAAAAGGATGACTTGTTTCAAACTATACACAGTTTGAATGATAGGCTTTTAACATGTTTTGCTAGAAAAACGCGTTTTAAAAACATGTTTGATGCCATAAAGCTATGATGAAAAACGTGTTTTTGCACTTTTGCTGCAGCAATTGAACTGATGCTGGTGAATAGAGACCAGGGGCCTATTTCAATTTAAGGTCCCTAACCTTACTACCTTACGGTTAGGTACCTAATGTCATGCTCCCTTAAGGTGGATAAGCGCATAGAAATCCGATACTCTGTAATAATAAATGACTAGAACTGCCATGGACAATGAAAACAATAGAAGGTCGTGGACGGACATGCGCTATCATGACAACGGTACCTATACGATGGCGGCTTCTAGTGGTTGACAATTGGAAGGCACCGGCAGCTTATCTGTGAACTTCGTAAATATTCACGGACATTATCATTTCTCTTTACATATGAAAGCATAAACTGACAAAATAACTTACAGTAAATCGCCATGCGGCAAGAATTTATAACTGTTGCATGTTTCAGTGATTTGACTCTTCTAAAGATCTAGCAATTGGCACCCAGCCGAGCGGCTGAAATTTCCATCAACAAACAGCTGTTGTCCGTTTCAATAAACAAAGCGAAAAGTCGGATTTCTATGGATGAACGTACAGGTTTTCCTACATGACAACGGCAACTACCGAATCAAGAGCGGCACTTTAATTTCTAAAACGTTAAAAGATAAAATATTGCGTCATTTCACAATTGAGAGCGACAACAATAAATAAACTGCAGCAAAATAGTTCAATTGTGTCTCTATCAGATTAGTGAGCGGTATTTCACGTGAAGAATAAATGATATCTATTCGGTTTGATCCAAAGCCCTATATAGATGTCGTCACATCTGCTAAATTAACTTATCAATATGGAGCGCCAGCGAATACCTTCTGATGTTAAACGCAGAATCATTATGGCTCACGAAGCCGGAGATGATTATATTGAGGCCGCTCGAGTTCTCGGTGTAAAACGGGGTACTGCGTATTCAATAGTACATCGTTATATACTTGGAGTCATTGAGCGTCCCAGAGGAGGAAGACGACACCAAAAGATGGACGAAGATATGGCAAGTACTGTGGTCGAGATTGTTGAATCCCAACCGGAATTCACGTTAGCCCAAATCAAAGCTGATCTACAAGCTCGGATGCCGGACAAGCCATCTGTCTCAATTCAAACTATCAGCACATGTCTGAGAAATCGTCTTATCTTCTTAAAGAAAATGGAGACTGTTCAAGTCAACCGCAATAGCCATGACGTCAAAGTGGAAAGGGCCGAGTATGCGAACTGGTATCTGCACACGATCAACGCAAACCATCCGCCAACATATATTTTTGTGGACGAATCCGGCTTTAATTTATGGATCAGTCGCACATGAGGTCGTGCCAGACGGGGAGAGCGAGCTGTCAGGATTGTTCATGGACAGCGCGGGCGGAATTTTACTCTCATCTTGGCGGTCTCTAATGAAGGTGTCGTCCATCATGAATTCTACGAAGGCGGAACCTCCTGTGAGATTTAATTCCTGGCTGGAAGAAGCGTCCGTTGCGGCTGGGGCTGGACCTCGTGTATTCGTCATAGATAATGCTCCGTGCCACAATAGAGCCCGTGAAGTCAGTTTGCGAGAGGGACACTCTATTAGGTACTTACCACCCTACTCTCCATTTCTCAATATCGCAGAGAACGCGTTTTCCATGTGGAAAGCGGCTTTCAAGAGAGAAGTAGCTGAGATTCGTGAGCAGTTACACAACTACACTGGACAACAGCGGAATTTGACCTTACTGCAACTCGCCTCTCAAAACATGAGTGCCATCACTGCAAATAAGATGGGAAGGTCTTCCAGACGTATGGGCAGATTGATGCCTAGACTAATTAATCGAGAGGATGTCTTACAAAACCATCAATGAATATTACGGTACTTGTTTTGTTTCATAATGGAATGAAAAATTTCAAGATATCAAAACTTTTTCGTATTGACTTACCTTTCCGTAAAAAAAGTTTTTAATGACTTACTGTTACCTTTCGAACAAACTCTTTGTATTGACTTACCTGTTAAATAAAACGGCTTTTTCATATTCAATTATATTTATGATTTCAGGTTGCCGCTCATTAAACTTAAAAATCCATTAATAAACTCACTTATTATCACTACCGATTAAAAACAATATCATTCAATTGAAAACACTGCTGATTAACAGAAATACCGTTGTTGCATCTTAAAACATATTCTTTAATCTGATAGTCGCATTGTCGAACTGGAAAACCTGTATTACAATGTCAAAGCAGAACCGTTGAAGCATCTATTCGAATAACAAACAATTCATTGTCTCTGGCTGTGACATGGTGGAATAGATATCTTACCTAACAGAGCGATTCTACATTATGAGAAGAGCGAAAAATCTTAAAGTAGGCTACTTAGTATCTTAGCCTCTTTCAATCTTTTGTTAGGTGGCAAAACTTAGGTAAAGAGTAGCTTTACACCTCCCTAATCAGCTACCTAACTTATTTACTGGTCATTGCAAAGTTGACATCACAATTTTCGATCGATCGAACGATGTATGATGTCAAGCATATTTTATGTAATGCCTAAATTGAATAGTGAGTCTTTTCTTTATATGGTACAAGGTAGTTTTCTTTGTGATATAGGAAAACAGTGCGGCAATTAAGAATATGCAGACCATTTCAAAAATAATTGCACAAAGAAAATGTATTCTCGAATGAAGTTCTCGAGTTGAAGTTGTGGTTCTATTTTGATAAACATTATACCATATAAAACTTATGTTTCACAGGTAATAATATCGGCAAACATTTCAGTTTCTCAAGCGGTTAGTTGTGGTCTGTCGAGACCACACATGAAAGCAATGTATGACGCAATTTACATATACTACATCAACTAGAAGTAAAAAGAAAGTGTCCTACATTTCGTTTCATGGCCTTTTGTATGTGGGATTTCATAAACATCGATAATTTAGCTATCTTAAAAACGCTTCTTTGGCTACAGTTTATTCTCTCTTACAAATGTGGCCAATGGACTGTCTGTCATCGAGAACTTTATGCCACCCATCTTGAGAATCAACGACGATCTTTCGATCTTTATCACCCATAGTAGTAAGTAAATCTACACCACTGGACCGCGCAAGATGGCCGCCGTCGACCGACCTCCCCCCCTCCTGTCAGACTAGGGCGTCGGCCCTAGTCCGCCACCAGATTGCTTCGAGTCCGACTCCCCCCCCTCTGAAACGACGGCGTTGCCAGAGGTTGTTCGTGGTGCGCTCTCCAGGTTGGCGTGGTGTGCCGGCCAGGTTGGAAGGGTGGAATTTTGATGCGAGACCACTCCCATCGTGTTTCTCGTCAAAAGTTGGGTTAACAAAATTTTTTCAACCCCCCCTCGGCAGCGATCTTCTAATTTTGGTTCTAGTGGATGGATTTTGTCTTATAGATACTCATTTGAAAGAGGAGAAAAAACTGCTCAATTACATTTTTGTTGCGAGTCAATCGGATCAGCCGTTCAAAAATTAGAGCTGTTACAAGATTTTAGGTCAGACCTCAGATTTGACGAAAAAATCCTAAGTGTCAGAGTGACTTTGTATGGACAAAATTTTGAAAATTTTTCCAAAGTGTCGCATTTCGACCTGGGACCTTTACCAAAACATTTTTCATCAAATTTCTCCGAACGGTAGGGGGAGGGGTCAGTGAAAAGTGATGAAAAAAGTTTTGTTAAGGGTCCCAGATTGAAATTCGGAAGTTTAAAATTTTTCAAAATTTTCACCACACTGGAGCTCCCACACTTAGGAATTTTTTCACTTGTGGCATGTTACATGGCCATGTGCTGACCCACCCACTTCCCGTGGTCACATGAGAGTGGTTTAGGTGTCATATGATAGAAAATGATGAGACGAATCGTTTGCAACAAACCGCATGTCGCTACGGTGAATACTTTCGGAGATAGAGCCATTTTAAGTTTTCTTCCGAGCATATAGAAACCCCCGGCAACGCCAGTCTGATCACTTCATCGAAAGACGAGGTAAGCGACAGTCGTCGCTCTGAGCTCCCGATATCGGGTGTTTCAAAGGACTCTATCTTTTGAAGTAGGCAAGCTATCTTCTTACTTCAAAGTTTGTATGATAGAGTTTGATAGTGTCTTTACTACTGATAAAATTTTTTAAAAGTAGTATGAGTAGTAAAATGCGGAATTTTTTAAACATTCTTAATTTTCAGTTTTTTCAAAGTTTTAACATGTAGTCTAAGGTTTTCAAGTATGCTGAGTTCAAATCTGCTATCAGATTTGAAATTTAACTAAAGTCTAAAGCAGCTTTGAGGGGTTAGATCCCAGCTACTGATCACTACCTTTGACTCGGCGTTGCTGTTACCACTTCGGGGCAGTGACAATGATGTCTTAAGCTGTAAATAGCGGGTGTCGGGGAAGATCTTTCACTTCCCTAGTGATCAGTACAAGGCCTTCGGGCTGTCGACGGGATCGAGTGCCACTCACTACACTCAAATCTATCATTCCTGACTAAGTGTTATGCTTTAGGCTGTATACTACATGATTCAAAACTTATACTAATTTCATTATCTTACAGTTAACGAGAAATCTCAGTAACGGCAAAAATGGTCAATAACGATAAAAACAAGAAATTTCACATCAAAATGTGTGTGTGCGGTCGGATCAACCGCCGAGACGGTCTCAAGGACCACATAAAGAAGGCAGGGACCGACCACATGGTTATCCTGAGTAGGGTTGCCTGTGTGAAGTGTAGGGTGTTGTTGGTTGTTGGGCAGGAGGCCGAGTTCTATGTGAGGCATGGTGAGTGTACAGGAGGGTTGGTGACCGATTTGAGATTTGTGGAGTTGATGAATGCTGAGAAAGAGCGAATGTTGGGGAAAGAGAAAGAGGCCAAGAATGTTGTTGAGAATGCTAGTGGGAATGTTGTTGAGAATGCTAGTGGGAATGCTGTGGAGAATGAGGTAGAGAATGCTGTGGCCGGTTTGAAGGCTGAGAAGTGGCGGAAGAGAGTGTTTGAGAGTGATGATGTGGATTTGGATAGGGAGCGAGTGAGGAAGCGTGTGAGGAAGTTGAGCTCTTCTTCGTCGGAGGTATCGAATATTGTTATTACCGACCCCCGCAGAGCTCATCTTCCCCAATAGTGAAGGGTGGTGGGTTACGGAAGCAGTCGGCGCGGTGGGATGAGGATATGGAGAAGAAGCATGTGTCGCAGCAAGCGGCACATGCTTTGTTGGTTGATCGATATGAAAGTTTGAAGAAGGTGAATGAGAGAACGTTGGTCGAGTTGAGTGAGCTGAAAATGAAGGAGGTGAAATGTAAGGAGGTGGCGGATGAGAATATCCGTATGAGGCGTATTGTGAAAGAGTTGAAGGAGAATGTGCGAGTGTTGGAAGACGAGAATGATGAGCGAGAGAAGAGGACGAGTGCTGCAGAGAGGAGAATGGGAGAGGCAGAGTCGAAGTATGAGGAGTTGATGAAGGAGATGACTGTATTGAAAGCGAGGAATGCTGAGTTGGAGAGGAGTGTGAGTAGGCAGGGTGATGAGAGAGAGTCGTTTGCGAAGTTGGAGCGCATGAGGAATGAATGGAATCGCTTGAATGAGGACAGAATGTTTGAATTTCACATCCCTTTTCGGGATAACCATCTGGACGGTCGAGTCCTTGTGAACCAAAGTTTGGATGAGTCGATCATCTGCTATAATGGCCATCCCAGTAAAAAATGCCTCCACGCCACTCTCTGTATGCGCGGGCATCTACATAAATTTTCAGTCAGGAAGCCCGCGAGACTACCCAAGGATGGGTAACTTGGTAAGTGAAAAGCAAATAAGATAGTATATCCTATTCTAATACATATCATTTTCATTGCAGATTTTTTCCCTGCCTTCACCACTCCCGAGAACGAACCAACGGCTCTAATAAGGGCCACCATGGGGCAAGACATGATAGAACCTCCACGCGGTTTGCCCTAGGCAGTCTTCAGACTGGCGAATACTATCATTAAGTTGAATCTGCTATCAGTTAACTTGAATGTTGCGTCGCGTTAGAGGGGTATATAAACCACTACCTCTCATTTCATTTCATTTCAATCATGCAGACGCCGAACACTCAAGTCAGCTCTCCTAACCAGCCTCGGTTAAAGCCGAGAAATTTATTTCGCGAGGTCCAGAGAGCTGACGAGCGAAAAAAGATTTATAACAATCTGGCACGGATAGGTGCATCGCAGTTTAGCGATGATGATACGAGTGAGTGGGACTACATACCACCCCCAACTACTCAGTCGGTATCAGTAGAGGTCGATGCTGCTACCATGGAGAGAGTCAAAGACTCTCTCAGCAGAATCGGCCTGAAGTATGATGGCTGATGACGGTCACGAGAACGAGCCACCGGTCCCGAGAACGAACCAACGGCCCTAATAAGGGCCACCATGGGGCAAGATTTGATAGAACCTCCTCGCGGTTTGCCCTGGGCAGTCTTCAGACTGGCGAATACTATCATTAAGTTGAATCTGCTATCAGTCAACTTGAACGTTGTGCAGTCGATTGCTATCCCTGAAGCATTCTGATTCGCTGTTGAGCAATTCATTGTTGAAAACCCTATATAAGCCAGAAGATTGTAGCGCTTCTCATTCAATTTTAAGTCACGATGGAATCAACATCTCCTGCTAGTACCATTCCCGACTTCATCATCCTCGACGAGTGGGATGAAGAGGATGAGAAGGAGTGTGAGAAGAAGGGGAAGATCAAGAAGATCATTTGGACGGATGAGGTGTGGACTCCAAATACCACCCGCATCCGAAAGGTGCCAGATGCACCACCACGACTTAGGCGGTATAGGGTATACGAGAACCTAACTGTCATACCTATTGACTATTCAAGCCAATAGTCAACTTGTCACCGAGAACGAACCAACGGCCCTGATAAGGGCCACCATGGGGCAAGACATGATAGAACCTCCACGCGGTTTGTCCTGGGCAGTTTTCAGACTGGCAAATACTATCATTAAGTTGAATCTGCTATCAGTGAACTTGAACGTTGCAAATGAAGTTCGGTGTAATACTTCCTTTCGACGGGCGTTCCTGTAAAGGGCGGCGGTGAAACCCGTAGCTATGTATACCGCAAGGGACATTCGGCAATGGTCAATCTTGTTAAACCTCTCTGCGTCATGTTTGCAAGTGATTGCCTCTGTCTCAACGCAGTATGCATTCGCGCCAGGGTGACATTTAGCCAACTGTCGAAGGTTGCCTTATAAACTTTCCATTGCATACGTTATTAGAACCATGAGTTCTACCTGTCTCTATCAATGAGACGAATAGATGAATGGAATGAAATGGGAGGACACTCACGCGCCACACGCAACATAACACACTTCTCTCTTCCGTAGTCTAACAAGCTCTTTACACATGGATCGCAGTCGATTGCTATCCCAGAATCATGTAAGCTATCTTAATTTTATTTAACACTATTTCAACTACCATCATCGCCCATATGAAATGTTATAAGATTTGCAAGTTAAACTAAGTGTGCTACTATTTCCAAATGAAAAAGTATACATGGTTAAATCATCCACTTAAGCCCCTTCCGTAGTCTACCAAGCTCTTTACACATGGATCGCAGTCGATTGCTATCCCTGTATCAGAAGTGTAAGTTATCTTAATTTTATTTAACACTATTTTATCTACCATTATCACCAATATGAAATGTTATAAGATTTGCAAGTTAAACTAAGTGTGCTACTATTTCCAAATGAAAAAGTATACATGGTTAAATCATCCACTGAAGCCCCATTCAAGTAAGTCAGTATGAAAGCAAAGATAATACGAAATAAAAATTTATTATGGCATGTATTTCAAAAGGTCTTCATCGTCAATATCGTCCCAGAGTCTGACTTCACACAGATCACAAAAACAGTTCACTTGCTTCAATCGTTCTTCTACCGCGAGCCTCACTTTGTCGATGTACTCCCACTCCGCCATAGTTCGTGGCTGGGAGTTAAGGGTGTACCATTCCCATAATTGATGTAGGAATTTGGTGCTGGTGATCTCCATCACATCATCAGTATCGTACTGCAGATACTTCCACCTCACGCCTGTTAAGTCGGGACACTCCTTCTCACATACACTCTCCTCTTCGCCGTCCGCTGGTAATGTCAACTTTCTAATGTTGTCGAGTCGGTATACTTTCTCCACCTTCCCCTTCGTTGGAGCGTTTGGTGCAACGAGCGCCTTTGGCGATGAGCATGGAGAAGAGAACTCCAATGTAGTGTTCGGTGTTGTCGGAGGGCTTGTCATGTTGACTGTGAATAATAACTTTGAAATGTTTTCTAATTCTTAAGTATAAACAAGCAACCAATCAGAATGAACAGCCAATGAATGATGAATATGAAAGTATATATGCAAAGTGACATTCGTGTCATTTCACTCTGTTTTTGAGACGTGTAAGTGAACTGATCTCTAGCGAATTCTATATTTGAGGCGTACAAGTGAACTGCTCTCTAGTAAATTCCAAATTTGAGACGTATTATTTGAGTGAAGTCTCTATCTTGTTGAAGAATCAACCTTAAACATAATTTCCTTGAAATGGTAAGTTGAAGATTTCCTCTCTCATATCCCTCAAACGTGTGGCTAATGGCATCTTCCTCAATTTCAGGCATCTACTTCATCACCAAAGCCCTCCCTTCTCGAGGAAAGTTTAGAGCTGTTGAGTGAAGGTAGGTTGTAACAATGCACTGAGACTTTAACAGAGATGATAGAATGATTTCTCTTTCAGGTGATGTGAGTTCCAGCTCAGGACTCTCGCGACATGGCAACGAGTGGGAATGTGCTGACTGCGGACATATTTTTACAAGGAAGCACAGTCTCCTTCGACACATCAAACAACGTGTGTGTCAACGCAAAGCGGCATCAATCTCCGGAGGTGAAGTTGATTCTGATGATGACATCTCCTTTCCTTGTGATTTGTGCCCTCTTTCTTTCGATAGCCCCTTTCAGCGATCTTCGCACAGACTTCAACACACGCATGCAAATGATCACTACACCAACGGTACCTCTACAATCTCCCTCATTAACGTTTCCCATAGTCATTTAGTACGCGACTACTGCATGGAGTCCAATACTCAAATAGTAGATTTTCCTGAGTGGCTCCTTCAAAATTCTAACGTTATCGAAGCGCTCTTCAACAATTTAGACAATTTTAGAATGAAGGCGCTCATCTACCTTAAACTAAAATATATTAAAATAGATTTTCAAACGGGTCAAGTGACGGAGAGAATACAGTTTCATGTTCCTTCCTCTTCCACAACCGAAGTTGTAGACTGCAAGTCTTGGCTAAATTTCCATATTCAATGTTTAAAATCAAATGTAGATAAGTTCAATCAGCGCGACAGCGCTCTCATTTTTGATGGCGTGGACTCAGCCATGTTCAAAATTTCCCTATTAGAAAGTCATGCAGCTCGAGGTACATTTAAACTACCAAAAACGTTGTATAATAAGAAAGCTGTCATCAATGTCGATTGTAAATTGCAGTGTTTCAAATATGCCGTCCTATCCATTCTCCACTATAATGATATCAACGCGCATCGAGATCGCACCTATAGCTATAGACAGTGGGAGGATGAACTAGACTTTGAAGGTTGTGATAGTGACAACATCAAAATCAAAGATGTAGAAACGTTCGAGAAACATAATCAGATTAAAATTGTAGTTCACGTGTGGGAGAAGGGGTTGAAGGGTGCTCGCTATAATTCACGTTTAACTTGTTATGAACGTGTAGTCAACCTCTTATTAGTAAAACAAGATGATAGCGAGGAATGGCACTACTGTGGTATTCCCAAAATCTCTCGCTTGTATACACACTTGGGACACTCTAAAAGTGGTGAACATTTTGTATGCGACCGCTGCATCCGCTCCTTGTGGAGTAAACATAAATTTCTAAGTCATTATGAATGGTGCAAGCGGGGTAAATTACAAATGGAACGCATGCCCAAAGACAAAATCTTTTCACATAGAGAGAATGGCGATGAACTAAGTCCTCTTCGTGTCATTTACGCAGACATAGAATGCTATATCGATGATATCATCCACAAGCCAGCAGCCATATCCTGCTATGAAGTATGGCATGACCATTTCCAAAATAGAAAAAACAAAATGCACGTCTGGCAAGGTGAGGATTGTATTTACCAATTCCTACAATTCCTCGAACAGGCTGTAAAATTTCAACAAAAGTATGATGGTGAACTCTATCGCAGATCATTGCATATGACAGCAGATGATCAAGCAAAATTTGATAGTTGCAACGTTTGCCTCAAATGTAGTAAAACATTTGATGATGATAAGATTAAGAAAGTGCGCGACCATGATCACATCACTGGTAAATTTAGAAACGCACTCTGTTCAAAATGCAATTTTTCACTTAGGATGAAACGGCGTACATTACCCGTCATTTTCCATAATTTCAAGGGCTACGACAGCCATATGATAATAAAAGGGGGTTTAGGTCAAATGAAAGAGTGGAAGTTTGATGTAATAGCACAAACGAGAGAGAAGTTTATGGCCATGACAGCAAAAGTGCCTGTCGATAAAACTAAAGAAAATAAGACGGTCTATTTTGATATAAAATTTTTAGATTCCTACCAATTTATGACTGCATCACTGGCCTCTCTCGTACAAAATCTAAAGTCTCTTCCACTAACACAAAATCTTAAGAAACAATATCCAAATCTAACCGATGAAGTCATCACACGGAAAGAAGTCTTTCCATATGCATATTTTGATGCGATTAGTAAACTCGGCGAGACTTCTCTTCCATCCATAGATAAATTTAAAAATGATTTGACCGGCGCAGAATGTAAGACCGAAGATTATGATCATGCACAAGATGCATGGATAAAATTTGACTTCCATACATTTGGCGAATATATGATTGCCTATCTTAAGTTAGATGTATTTTTGCTGGCTGATGTATTTCAGGAGTTTCGACGAGTGGCATTAGAAGAAGATAAGTTAGATCCCGTCCACTTTATCAGTCTGCCAGCCAAGTCCTTTAAATCAGCCTTTAAAATGACTGGTGAGACCATTCATCTCTTACAAGACCCCGAGATGTATAGCATATTTGAGCGCGGAACACGTGGTGGTCTCACATTTGTAAATAAACATCATATAAAATCTGAAACAGTAGGTGATGATCATATCCACCTAAAGTACTATGACCAAAATAATTTATATGGCAGTTCACTGTCTAAACCACTACCTCATTCCGAGTTTAGTTGGTTAAAACAAGATGAGCTTGAGTATTACTCCAACCCTTCAAAAATACTGAAGATTTCTGATGAAGGTGATTGGGGATGTTATTTTGAAGTGGATTTGATTTATCCAAATTGCATTAAAAATAAAACTGCTGATTTCCCACTCGCACCTGAATCTGGTGAAGTGACTGAAGATATGTTTTCACCATTCATGTCACAATTTCATGATAACTTAAGAGAGTGTGGACAGCCAAGGCATAAACCATGCCGCAAACTTTTACTCACCCAATATGATAAGAAAAATTATCTCGTGCACTTCTGCATACTAAAATTCTATTTAGAAATGGGCATGCTTCTAAAGTCAGTTCACCGCATCATCAAATTTAGACAGAAAGCCTTCCTTAAACCATATATTGATAGTAACAGCCAGAAACGTGCACTAGCCCAAAATAATTTTGAAAAGGATTTTTATAAGTATAAGAATAATAGTCTATTTGGTAAGACGATGGAGGATGTTAGAAAACGTGTAAACTATAAACTAGTCATTGATGATCAAAAATATCACAAATTGACCTCATCACCTCTATTCATCGATAGAGACATTATCGATGAGGACCTTGTAGGTGTTAAAATGATAAAATCTGAAGTTGAGTTGTGCAAGCCCATCTATATTGGCCAAGCTGTACTAGATTACTCTAAGCTTGAAATGTACCAACTCTTTTATAAAATACTAAAACCATGTCCTCTCGTAAAAGAGGTTCGTTTGTTGGGTGGTGATACAGATAGTTTCTTCTTAGGTATTACCACTCAAAAAGATTTAAATTTTAATGAAGTAGCTAAGTCATTAGAAAAATATTTCGACACATCTAACTACAATCCCACTCATCCACTCTATTCCATACAGAATAAAGCGAAACTTGGTTGTTTTAAGGATGAAATGATTCTCCTTCGTCCTAAAATGTATTCCATGAAATTAAAAGAATGTGCAGATAGTATTAAGCGTGCTAAAGGTATATCAAAATCCATTGTTCACAAAATGAAACATCGCTCCTATAAGAAGGTCTATAAAAATAAAACTAACGTTTGTCAATATGACAATCCTAAAATCTCAAGTTCATACTGTGAAGACGCACACGTTCAAGAAACGAGCGCTTTCAGCATGGGAGGATAAGAGGTGTTGCATAGGACATACCACATCTCTTCCACATGGACATCCTGACACAAACATACCTCCACCCCAAAGAATAAAACTCACGCTGCCACATTCAGGAGACGTCTTAGCATAATCAACTTTAACTCAGTATTTTGATGTTGCTTTTTGTAGATATACATGGTTGTTTTATGTATCGCATTAGATCGTTTCTTCCTTGTGAATATATGCCTACAGTCAGCCCATTCCCCTTATATCTGTGAAAAGACTTTTTCATACACATATTTTTATTTCAATAAACATATCACAATGACTTCACTTTGTTTTCCGAAACACTTAAGTTACGAGGGATTTAGTATCTTTCACATGGATGCACTCTTGTAAACCATTGGTAATTTTGATAGCAATAGAGGGTATAGTTTGTTTGACGACGGGATGATAAAAAATAGATTCAAACATCTTCTCGACTATTCCATATGAAGCGTCTTTATCATGAATGAAATCACGTAAAATGTATTCTTTTTTCTCACCAACAGAAATAGGTAGCATCAAATCACTTTGAATGTAAAGGTGCTGTTCATGTTTATCAAGTGTCATTGGTGTTTCTATGCCAATCGTATGTGCAGCAGTAAACACAGTTTGTAGCATTGAAAATCCAAAGAGTTTTTTCAAATGTTTACTCAATTGACATTGAATGTCATCACCCAGTTTCAGAACAACTCGTTGATTTTTAATTGAAAACGAAATGTGGTGTGTCTTTACATCATATTTACTTTTCATCACATGCTTCAACTTCTGTTGTATATAAGGATTTACTACATGAATGAAGCTTTCAACTGTATGATATAGACGCGGCATTATATTGATAGCAACTTTAGATTCTTGATAAGACTGGTAAATTTTCTTGATGCGATCACCATAGATGTCCACCCACCATTCATCATTAATTGAATCAGCTTTAGTGTAATATTCATGAGAAGCATGCACCACACCGCTTCCAATAATGGGTGTATAATGTCTTACAAAATGACGCAAGGTTGGAGAGAAATAAACTGTAAGTTTCTCATTATATTTCTGAATAACCAATTTATCTTTGTCCGCCATAATTTTCTCTCCATACTTCTTACCCACAGTCTCATTCCATCGTTTTACTAACTCAATAAGTGATAAATGTTGAACACCACGCTTTTTCAAAATGATGCGTTCTTCACATTCTACAACATCTTCATCAAATATTTTAAATTTATAATGAAATTTGTTTATTCGGTTTGAATAAACTTTTTTAACATTTGCAGTAGCAATTGACGTTAGATGTAGTCCATGGCCAAAACTGAGATGTGGATAGAATTCATTATCTAACCTCAATGTAAGACCTTTAATAAAAGAATGAAAGCGAAGGAACTGTCTCCCACTCCAATGATAGATAGTAAACTCATAAACTTTCTGATCCTTATTCTTCATGATGAAAGTATTACCACTATTGAGCGCCTTAATAATTTTCTCATTTTCAAATGGAGCATAATAATCTGATTTTATCTGAATCCATTCATAGTTCCACTTCCCATCTGACGTTAAAGTGTATGGGAACTGGAATGCATTATTCATCGTTATTCCATCATGGGTGCGAGGAGTCAATATAATTTCTTCCAAATCATTCACATTCTGAATATTGCTATCATAGCAAATGCTGGAAACACCTACTTCCCATTCACCTTCTAGATGTAGTGAGCGATTTAATTCTACTCGAAAGTCTGATGGTTTATTATTAGGAAATTTATTCATGAGAAGCATTACTGGGTAAGTAGATTAGAAACGAGTCCTTATTTTCACTTTCCATATTATTCACATTGGAAAAATATATTAGCATACTTTTGCATTAACTCTTCATTCGAAAATGGAGTGTGATACTTTTTACAGCATCTTTATGAAAAGGAATCAACGCACCAGCATCGTCATAAATTGCAATATCAATTTGTGGGATGTAGTTTGATTTCAGCTTTGTATAATGCACTTTCTTGAAAGTATGCTCAGATAGAGTACTATTGCTTTTTGGCTCGTATGGTATCATTGCTAGCAGTGGAGCTTCAACATCTCCCACACGTACATCTTCACCAATATTGGAATATATCTGAAAATAGTTAATACGACGCGATAGCGACATGTCTGCGCTAGCTTTGGTTACAGTACCACTTTTAAAGATATTTTGATCAAAACCCAAAATGTCCATTAGAGTTTTATCCATAATTAGTTCAATACCTTTTCCACTTATAGTGAGAGACAAAGTACCTTCTTTTTCAGAAAATGAAATATGTTGCTCATTAATCACTTCATTTAAATAATCTACAACCAATTTAACTGAAGTAATAATGCGAGGCATCAACACTCTTGTTTCATGTAAGATGCCACCTAAAGGCTCTACACACTTTCTGTAAAAAGATACGGTCCATTCTGTATCAAATTGATTTGACCTTTCACATGGCAAATGTTGCATATCAAATTTTCCATGAACAGCTGCAGAACGATGTCGCAAGAACTGATGAAAATCTTTTGAACAAACTAATACTAGATCATCATCATTTAATTTGCTTATTGCAATATGATTTGATGATTTGATATAAGTCAATGTTGCCACTTGTTTACCATCAACTCGAAGGAGATAATTAAATTTCTTTACTAATGTTTCAGGAGTCATGTTTGTCTTCCTTGGCTTAATCACAATCTTCTTCACCAACGTCTTCTCATTTCTTTGAATAAGATCTACATAATAAGCTTCCTCTCGATATATTAACTGTTTATGACCACTTGGGTGGTAATTAACGTTATAATTATCATAGCTTGTTAAGTCGCTAGCGAGGTAACCTAAATCATTTCTTAAACTGGAACTCAAAGCAACAATCCAATCTTTCTCAACTACATGATGTACATAATTATGATCATCATTGTGCGGAGTAAATTGGACAATATGTTTACACGCTTTATTCAGGAAATCATATATAAACTTTTTACATGATAAGAGATCTTTCTTTGGCCACTGTGGAATGTATCCTCGGCAGCCCTTTTCACATTGGTAAGCAGCTGTGCGTCTCATATTAATAGTCATGACCTCATGATCAAAAGTATAGACACATTTGCTATGAACAAGTTGAGTGACGCCCACTTCCCACTTTCCATTTAGCTGTTGTGTATGATCAATGGGAGTAGAAAAGAGTGCGGCTCGATTACTAGCAAATCTATTTGCGGCCGCATTGCTAAGCAAAATATGATAAAACGACATTTTTATATTGCTGATCTGCGGCTTTGCATAACATCATGAAGACTTGGATTTTGGACTCTCTACAATATATCAGAGTTGATCGTGATGGAAACGTACATTTCAAAAATTCTCATGGTCATACATCAAGAGGTATTACATTAACATGGCGACAATTTGTCAACCTCAATGATATCATGAGGGATTTGGAATATTTTGAAACATTAAGATTCATCTCCTTGGGTGATCAACGTTGGCTTCAACGTTGAATTCAACAATGAAATTCAAATCTGCCATTCTCATACCGCAAACTGTCTCTCATTTCGCAAATACAATTGGGAGAAGTATAGAAGATACATACATCGCTCCATCATGACATTTATTCGTCGTGAGTTCATCGCCCTACTATGCAAATCTTAATCAGACATGACTACCACGCACCATGAGTTGGAAATTAGATTCCCTACAACGTATTGAAACGGATCATGATCGAAACGTCTATTTCAAAGATTCAACTGGAAATGTGAGAAGAGAGTTTGCTTTATCTTATCGTCATTTTCAATCTCTACATCATATCATGAAGGATTTGAAATACTTCTATATGAAAAGACATTCACGTATTGGAAATCGCATCTGGCTGCGCGTCAACAAACGGCGAATTCAACTCTATCATTCCCAACTTCATACTAACTTCACATTTCATCAAGATAGTTGGGAAAAGTATAAAAGGAAGGTACATCGCTCAATTTACTCATTCTTTCATCATGAAGCGCCATCGCTACACCATCGTCAACATTCTCCGTCGCTTCAGACTCTACACCAAAATCGATCTCACAACATTACACCAACAGCTTCCAAACAGCAAATATTACCCGGGCCGACCTCAAATGTTAGTGGTGAAGATGAACAATTCACGGAATCTTCAACTCTTCCCAAATGGAACTGTACAGATTCTCGGCGCCCTTTCTCATTCATCAGCGCAGTCAATGCGCTTAGAGCTACAGAGACTACTACGTCGGATATGGAAGAGGGAGAGGTGTGTGATGTCGAATCTGACTGTGGACAATATGGTGATCTCTACTCAATTGAGTGAAAGTGTATCATTTTGAAGATTCATACCAGCAGTTACAATTTGTGTTATGAACCCGAACATTTTCCCGCAGCTCTCATTAATTGTTGGTTACCTGTGCATGTTGCAATCTTTCATAATAGTAAAGTGATCATTACTGGACTAAAATCTCATGTACAAGCAAATGTGATCCTAGACTATCTCATCGAGTATGTACGTACCCAGCGGATTGTAAAATAAAAAACAATTTTATTCCAACATGATGTTTTTATTTCAAATCATGATAGAACTTACAAATCATTTTTTCATTAGAGGATGGATTGCATGAAAAGTTTTGAATAACAGATACAAATCGAGATACATGTAAACGTTTTAAGATGAAGTACAGTACAAAAGCACCACACGTTGATGAAAGTGGATGTTGTAGTATGCGTTCATTTCGCTGATATTGACGCGTATGTTTTCTCAACCACTGCTGTGTTGGTATATTTGGAGGTTGAGCAAGAGAGTCAAATAGTTCACCACGTCGGTCTTTTCCAATAAAGATCGCTTTCCAATGCTCACCGCTTAAATTCTACGAATTAGTGTTTAGCACAATAAAGATGGGATAGTGATTTACTGCAGGTGGTAAGGTATCGAGTGAATAGACATTATCGAAAGCTTTCAACGTCGCTTCATCTGCATTACGCTGCACTTTAGTCTTAATATCGTCAGCAGTCAACCAACTCATTAACGATTATACTGAAGAATCACGTCACGATACTTTGTAATTTCAATGTTTGAATCGAAGACTGCATAAATTAATACATTGATCGTCTCAGGTAGTGTTCTTTTGAACGTCAAATCCAAACGAATATTATGTAGGCACGTTCGCTTGACGATAGGGTGCACTAATATCGCTGTCAGCAGTCAAATCAAATGCATAAATAGTATATCCACTCTTAAACTCTTTCATAGTCAGTCCGTTGGTGTCATCCGTATTGTAAAAACCAAAGACATCCATAAAATCAGCATAACTGCGCATAAATTGATCCGCAGCAAAATCTGGTTTGTAGGGTGGACCAGGATGACTCACACCATTTACACGTAAAGCAATTTCACTTAACTGATTGTATTTAAAATTAAAAGGATTCTTCTTTATATTACCATTAAATGCATCATTTTCAACCATTGCCACCATGAGGAGCTTCGGTGCTTCCGATGGAAAGAGGCCATCTTTCATGAAACTCTTGATCTTTAGGAATTGTAAAGGTGAGAAGCTTTGTATGCTGAACGGGGTAAATGGCATTTTGACGGTTAAGACCTTCAGCATGTCCTCTAATGACACTTGGATTCGGTACTACTCGACGAATGTAAAGTGCAATATCTTCCGCATGAATTCTAAAATTGTCAACTTTAGCAAATGCATTCAGCGCAAATTCAGGCTTATTCAATGTCAGCTTGAGTCGCATGCTGGTATTACAGAGTAAAAACTTTGACTGTCTAAAGAAGTCTAAATTCAGCGGACCATATAGCTGACATGCTCTACTATCTTTAATTATAGCAGATCGCTTTACAAAGCCACTGTTTGTTTCAACATCAAATTTTCCTGCTTCATCTCTGTACCATCCCATGGCTTCCATATGACTTTTTTGTGCTGCTGGATGAAACTGTGATACATGATTGAAATATGATTTATAGGGATAATCGCTTTGACCACCTTCCACCTGCTGCTCTCCAATCGTTAGAGAAACATCGCGAAGTAATGTAGTCAATGGTAAATTGTTCAGTCCAACTTTATGTGTATTGTCAATAGCAGTTCCATCTGCTTGCTGAATTCTAAACCTCAAATCAAGCATCGCATAACTCAAATCTATGTAGTCATCACTACCACCAGGAAAAACAAATTCAATGGGGCCAGCATTCTCAGCTGTTCGAGGATGATAATCTACATCACTTGAACTAAGAATATCTGTCTGTATTGCTTGTTGATCAAACAAACTAAAGCTTGAAGTTTTGCACTCCATGATTAGAAGTTATGACAGCGTCGTCGTTTAGCGCCTGATGAATGATTAGAGCCCCTGCGACGTTTGCGTGAATGCCTTTTGACTGAAGATCGCACCTTACCAGCTCCGCGATGTTTCCTCCTTCCTTTTTTCATTCGTTTAGGCGATTTCTTTCCTTGAGTAACACCAGCAAAGGTCTGCTTCAATGTTTTTAAACCGCGTTCCTTCCCACGATTCAACAAACTGCTCTTAAAACTTCTACCTCTGGAAAGATCACTAGCAACATCACCAGCAAAGCCAACGGCATTACTTAAAACATGTCGTTTTAAAGATCTACCGACATTGGATATGAGAGGTGCTACAACAGATTTCAGTGCACCAAGTATGCTACCTCCACGTTGGCGGCGAGCACCGATGTAAATTTGTCCTCCACCACTTACATAGGAGGGTCGTGAATAAAATGAGGCAGTTGGATTCATGGCTCAAACCCTAAACATTGTTAGTTACAACTTTGCATGAATCACTGTCGATCACTTAGATGAAAGATGTCGGCACGATGCATCCAAGAGTTCATACTTGAAGGATAACCAGCCCATTTAACAAGACACCATTCTTCACCTTGCCGTTTTTTACATCGGATGATTTTCTCTACCAAATATGTTTCACTTTCAGTGACTACTTCAATCTCATCGCGGTAAAAGCTACCCTCAATTTCTTCATTATCGTAATCTTTCAACTTGTAGGTGGTCGGAGAGTCTTTTTGATCAATCCTTGATACTGTAAATACCTCCTCTGTCCAATTCGGAAGGTACCCTTTAGCAAAAACACTCTTCACTTTTGAGATACGAACTTTATCACCAATTTTCACATCATTTTTCACATGAGTGCGTTTACGTTGGAATGATTCGCGCACTTTATCTACATTGTCAGCATTTACATCTACTGGTCTGAGTCCAATAGAACGATGGATAGAGTGATTGTAGGCATGGAGTGTATCTTGTAGAACCTTTGTCCAATTTTGTGTCAAGTTGGCAGTAAAATGTCGCCACAAGCGATTTTTTAATGTGCGATTAAAACGTTCAACGGGTGCAGCTTTATAAGCACTCTTTACACTAAACAACTCAATGTCATTCCTCTCAAATAATCTTCTCACATGCTGATTTTCAAACTCTTTTCCTTGATCACTCTGAATTCTTTTTGGAATGCGACCTTCTCGGAAAATTGACTGGAATGCCTTTGCTACTCGTTTCCCTTCTTTAGTTTTAAAGGTTGAGCCCACGCATATCGCGAGAAAATATCAATTACGGTTAAAATAAAATTATTTCCTGAGTTATGTTTTGAAATAGCAGCAACGTCACACAAATCTGCTTGCCACTGTTCATCAATGTCATGAACAATATAATGGCGGGTACGGTACTTCTTTTTCGCTTGTTTGTGGAGTGTATAGGTAGCCTGACCCTCTAACCATCGTTTCACTTGTGATTGTGGAAGACCACTCGCTTTTGACAATTTCTTGATCGATGCAAATCCTGCTGGATGTTTTACATCATAATAGATTGACTTCAAACGCTCAGTCGATGACGACTGACTCTTTTTCCTCCTTCTCATCTTTTTGCTTTCTTGCCTTTCTACATTTACAACAACTACAGCATTTAGCTTTAGCGGTTTTGCGATCGTGTTCACATTGCTTAGGGGTTTCATTGTGAGAGCTGGCGCAGCAAGTGCAAGTGACAACGACACTCACCTCCGGCGGTTCAGTACATGGTAAGCAACACAACTGCTTCATATTAATAGTCTGAGAACATGTATTTCTTGGGAGGAGCTGTTTTACGTTTTCCTTTTACTAGTTTTAGTGGTGGCTTAGATCTACGTCGAGTTCTTCCTCTTGTTGTGAGGGAGGGAGGGAGGGGATGTAGAAGGTGACGTCTCAAACCAATTTGTTGGCATTTTCATTGTCTGAAGCATTGGAGCAGTAGCCACTGTTGAATCAAGTTCTTTCAATGTCTCATTATTCAAAGCAAATTTTGGCACATTATGCTTTTTCAATAGTTTAAGAAAGTATGTCCAACCAGGTGGAACATAACCCTGACGGCGCTTTCTACGTGTCGCATACTGAATCAAGTCTTCATAACGTGAAGCATCAATCACTTTATTTTCATCTGTAATGATTTCTCCTCTATCATTTACATTGAGGTGGGGTTCAATACTGGTGAAAAGAGATATGGCATGTGCACGAGATGCTTAAAGTGTAGCAGTCGACACAGAGTCACGCATCTTATTCTTCAAATTTTTCAATTGTTCAACAGTTTCCGATTGTAATAATACAGCACGATGTGGATCTTTGATGTGAACATTTTGCTGATAATCTATTTCTTTCCTATACATTTGATTTGCAAGAGGTTGCTTTACTTGTTGTATAGCAGTCAATTGTACATATTCATCCTGAGGAATAACAATCATGCGAGAATAAGAACTCATAGTTTGTAGATAATCATGGGAGTTTTCAAAATATCACTTCGAAATCTAAATTCTTCCGGATACTCTTGCGTAAAGTCAATGAATAAGTAACCGTGTGGTTTTTCAGTAGCTGCTTGAAAAATTTCAATTAAGGCTTTTGATCCTCTGGGTGCAACTTGTCGCGCTAAAATTTCAAATTGACTTTTATCTCGCGGATTCTTGAAAATAGCATAATAGTTTGTATTCAGGTTTCGTGTACGAGCTTCTTTTCCAACAGGAAACAAATTTTGTGTGATATAGATGATAAAGCACCTTTTATGATGTGCTGCGCGAGTGAACATATCTGTAACATCTTTTGAATTCTTACTTTCTTTTAATAGATCATCCAATACAACAACATCATTAGACTGAAGTTTATCCACTGCAATAATTCCTTCATGTCGAATAAAGTTGCGACTTTGCAATTACTGAAACAGCGACGGTTGATAAATACCATAACACCAAATCACTCGATTGATAGGTTCCTTAAACAACTCCCTTCTTTTATCCAATAAATTCAGCGTGAAAACAGTTTTCCTGCATGGGATGGACCTGATACAGTCAGAACTTTATCACATTGAAGTCTGAAATCCATTATAATACTTTGAGATTCAACATTTGCATGATTAGCGCTTAGAGCCAAAGATATTACCCAATACGTTGCCCACGATAGGAGCTAGCATCGGTAGTAACGCTGGAAGGAAACCGCCCTTTTGTGTTAGAGTTTCCTTCTTTCTTTGAAGGGTGACTTTAGGATTGGAGATGAAACGCAATTTCGTAGCATATCGCTTAAGTAACTTTCGTTGTTTTGGTGCTAATTTCTTCGTCCTCAACTTCCTCACATGGGAAATAATTTCACGAATGAATTTATCGTTAGCATGTCGTATAGCATTGTATCGCTGATTTGCTTTCATTCGTCGGAGAGCTTGAATGGCTGAAGAAAACTTTTGACTTTTACGTTTCGTCATTTTACGTTTCGCCATTTTCCGTGTTAGTCTTTGCTAAAACCTATCTTTACCACATTTGCATAGGTACTAACTATTGCGACATAAGTGACACTCGAAATGAGCAATGTCACAGTGGTTACATTGGCAAAGTTGAATGCAATTACGTATGAAACAGCGTTGACAAAAAGCATGCTTACATCTCTTGAAGATGCGCTTTTCATTTCCATCCTTTCGCTTACATACACCGCAACACATAGTTTCACCGTTACTGATGTCTATAGCAAGTCTTTTTGAAGATATGAATTTGCTAGCCTTTTCTAAATAATAGACGCATGTACAGAAGGAATATACTTCGAGAGTGAGCAGGCATAGCTCGAAAACCAGTTGTGCTACAATCAAGTACCACTGCATTTTCAATTTTTCTTTATGGAAAGTTGAATGTGAATATCTGAAATCGCTTCAATCACTAGACTGCTACCATGATGGTTGAATGCGTTAAGACGTTCAGCAATTTTTATCATATGTCTTTTAAAAAATTCTTCGGGGTGATCTACCACTTCCATTGAATAAGAAGCAAAATGGAAAGAGCGACTTTCCACCTCTTCCTTTCCAAAATGACTAAACTTAATTTTCGCAACTAATCGCGCCATGACAATGCTATCAGAGAATGTATCCATTAACTCTAGAAATAGAGTGCTAGCATCATCGACCACTGCTTCGATGTCGGTCTCATCTTTATGAAAATTTATCACATAGTCTTGAACAGCTCCTTTTAAACTTTGCCTATGAAAATGTAATGTTCCGCAGTCGTTTGAGAAAGACATGATCGCCCTTTATCTAACCCATCCATTGCATGAAAACAACAACTCTTCTCATAGTAACATTTATTGAATAACTGTAACAAGCATGCATTATAAATCAATGGTTTGAAACAGATAAATAGATACAGCTGGTAACTATCATACAGCGAGCAATGATAACCATACAGGACTTTGGCAGTGTTGAGGTAAGGAGGAAAGAAGCATTGGTTATGAACGTAGCTACTACAACGAACAGACAAAATAGGAACACACAAATCCTTAAAACGTTTCGTGACTTCATGATAATGTTGATTCACTCTACTATCCCAAGGCGGGAGCAAAATATCATCAATGATTAGATTGGGAAATACTTTCCTCTCCTTACCAGGATTATTACAAAAGATGCGTATAACATTGAAAGCAGTTAACCATCGTTTAAAGTCAATAAGAAGAGCACTGTCACAAGAAAAGCCGTAGTCTTGCAAATATTTCAGATTAAGTCCATGAATGTGTTTTCTCGCCCATTGATCAACATTGGGATCGCAGTTGGCATGTTGATGATAGACACTAACAATCTGATATGTCCAATTGCTCATAGCAATAGCACTGAGCTCCTGTACAGGTTCACCCTCACAATCCATAAAAATGATGATAGAAGCCTAAAACGGAAATTTACTCATCTAAGGAAACGTTCTATAACATATTACAAAATGAAGAATTACATCGATGCTTTTCACGACAAAATACACAAATGATATGATGGCAACGAAGAAGTAGAATGTATCTAATAAGACCACGTCTACGACACTCAAAGCACCTAAGCGAATTGTCATAGGGTAGAGTTAGGAAAGGACTAGTAATTCTCCTTCTTTGATTTGCGTTTTGAGGCAGCATTCTTCTCCGACTTGCGCTTCGTACCACTGCTGTTAAGGATTTGATCAATTATGTCATCCACGTTGGGTGGTTTCGGAATATATAGGATGGATTCCATATGCATGGAGAGAGAGGTTATTTTATTATCCTTGTGTCGACCATAATATAGCCCATTCACTTTGAAAAGGATATCCCAAGTACCTTCTCCGAGCTCGTCGCATGTGATGGATGTTGAATGATCTCCCTCCTTCTTATTGTAAGTGCACCAATGTGATACCGGTAGACAAATTTGATTACCATCCCAAATCTTTCCATAGGGAGTATCCTTGTCATCTCTCGCCTTCCACTCTTGAGCAAGAGGAGTAGGAATGTCCATATTTAATGTCACGTACTCCTCAATAATATCAAGTTGGCGGCGAATGTACGGACTCACGGGGATCAGTATGTAGTCCCCATACTGATTGCGCATTATCTTGACATCCGTGGAAGGGAGCATTCCCGTTTGGAGTACTACGCTATGATCGTCATAACGCAAGACTTGTTTAAATTTACGCTGTAGCGGTGTAGGATTATGTACCTTGGTTGTTTCTTCCACTGGCCTCAGTAGTAGATGATCTGATCGTAGCGAACCTTGTAACGTTTGACCGCCATTTTGTCCTACTAGTGCAGCAGATGGAGTAGATGCCTGAAAATGAAAAAGATTGTATTAAGTTTACGTTCAAGGGAGGAGAGGGAGGGAAGTAGCGACTGACCATTTTAGTTGGATAACAGAATAGAGAGAGAGAGAGAAAATGTGCGTCCGTCACTCGTGTGATTCAACGATGGAATGATTCTCACTGTGGAAGGCTCGCTCTTTATATAGAAATGCTTGATTCTCATTCGATGATGATCCTCATTGGACAATAACATCAAGCTGATTCCAAATCTGGCATCCGTTTTGCTCTCCGATGCTTCGTTTTGACGCTACAGCCCAAAACGTCCCAAATTCTAACTCTGTCGTTTTTCACCAATGTCCCAAAATCTTAAATGGCGTCTCACATCTAAACGAAGGCAGATACGAACAAGCCGATTCTTTCACTGAATTTGTCTCACTCTTAGCTTTCAAACGAGCTATTGCACGACTTTCTTCGATCACTATAACCGAAATTGGAAGATCGGTGCCGGGGGGGGGAGGTTGGTGAAATTTGATGAAAACTGTTTTGGTAAAGGTCCCAGGTCGAAATGCGACGCTTTGGAAAAATTTTCAAAATTTTGTCCATACAAAGTCACTCTGACACTTAGGATTTTTTCGTCAAATCTGAGGTCTGACCTAAAATCTTGTAACAGCTCTAACTTTTGAACGGCTGACCGATTGACTCGCAACAAAAATGTCATTGAGCAGTTTTTTCTCCTCTTTCAAATGAGTATCTATAAGACAAAATCCATCCACTAGAACCAAAATTAGAAGATCGCTGTCGAGGGGGGGTCGGTGAAATTTGATGAAACAAACTTTGGTCAGGGTCCCAGGTCGAAATTCGACACTTTGGAAAAAAATTTTTTCCCATACAAAGTCACTCTGACACTTAGGATTTTTTCAGGTGAGGTCCGACGTGAAATCTTGTAACAGCTCTAACTTTTGAACGGCTGATCCGATTGACTCGCAACAAAAATGTAATTGAGCAGTTTTTTCTCCTCTTTCAAATGAGTATCTATAAGACAAAATCCATCCACTAGAACCAAAATTAGAAGATCGCTGCCGAGGGGGGGGGGGTTGAAAAAATTTTGTTAACCCAACTTTTGACGAGAAACACGATGGGAGTGGTCTCGCACCAAAATTCCACCCTTCCAACCTGGCCGGCACACCACGCCAACCTGGAGAGCGCACCACGAACAACCTCTGGCAACGCCGTCGTTTCAGAGGGGGGGGGAGTCGGACTCGAAGCAATCTGGTGGCGGACTAGGGCCGACGCCCTAGTCTGACAGGAGGGGGGAGGTCGGTCGACGGCGGCCATCTTGCGCGGTCCAGTGGTGTAGATTTACTTACTACTACCCATTTTGAGATCAACAACCGTTTTTGTTTATATGTACCGGTACCTTAAAACGCTTCTTTAGCTACAGTTAGCTCTCTCTTACAAATGTGGCCAATGGACTGCCTATCATCGAGAACTTTATGCCACCCATCTTGAGAACCAACGACGATCTTTTGATCTTTATCACCAATTTTGAGATCAACATCCGTTTTTGTTTATTTACGTGAATCTTTTTGTTTCCAATACACATCCTGTAGTAAATGGAACGTCATTCGTCTCCAGATTCATTCATGAATTTGAGGCTTACTTTTAATGGTGTATATTCATTACGTCAGTTAAGATATCTATTTGACCTCGTGACAGATAGAGGCATTGAATTGTTTGATATTTGGTTAAATACCATAAAAAACGTGATTGAACCATCACGTTAGTTACCTAACCTTCAGGTAGCAAGGTTGCGAACTTTCATTGAAATAGCCCCTAGTAGAAGATTTCATTTACTGCAAAATGAGTGTCGGAAACGAAAATCTACGAATATCACGAGCAGTGACGTATATAAGTTTCTCTTGGTGCTGAAACACCACCTCAGATACTTTAGGGGACCTAGCGTCATCTTAACGAACTTTGATTTAACTTTGAAATGCACTAACGTCATTTCTAAGGATCCTAAGGTTAGGTACCTCAAATTGAAATAGGCCCCTGATATCATTTGGAAAAATGCAGCATGCGGCAATTGTCTCTTCGCTTGATACCCCAACGATATGCTCAGTGAAAACATCAGCATGTATTCATACTCATTGTCCGCATTGCAACGTGACCGCGAGCTTTATATTGCAGAGCACATATCGCAATAGTTCACGAACATGTGACAGTGCAGGGGAATGAAGCGATCATTGATTAAATGTCTAATTGTCGATCAATCACTTCGACATGCGGCAGTTGTGTTTTAGCCCTTTCTCTCTGCGATCCCCTCTCATGAAATGATTATTTACAATCTATAGCATCTTTATATTGCTAACATCCTTTGTAACATATCAAGGCCTCCAAGGATGGTGTACGGCTGTTGGTGTTGGGTGGATTTGGCTAGATCGTTGATAGTCGGGGTCCTACTTCGCACCTTCGAGTGCATCTTTCAACCTACTTGAGGTAGCTCTGGCTGCTGGGGAAGGTCTGGTGACTCCGGGGAATATATCTGGTGACCATGGAGAATAGTTCCATTGACAGCTGGCAAAGGCCGTACATCGGGATTCCTTCTGGGAGCACGTAGGTCCGAGAGCACGGGCTTGATGGCTGTGTCTAGGGTAGCGATAGTCGGGTCGAGTTACTTGGTATCAGGGTTGGTTCTTGTTGGGTTCCTGGTCCCTACAAGTTTGAGCTCCTGACTGGGGGAGACACTCCTGTAACTGACAATGTATCCCTGAGATGCCATAGTCAGCGCTAGTGAGCATCACTTCCCTGATAATGTTGAGTATTGCTGACAGGGTTGTTTTCGTTGGAAGTCAGCATGGCACAGGTGCGAACGAACCGGGGCTAATGAGCTTAAAGGGGGCCTTCCCATAAGAGCAGCCATGTCCCTTGTCGGCTTAATGCAGTTGACAAAGGGTGGTACAGCGCTGCTGCTAGTTTGGTGCTGGCAGGATTGTTGCTACTTTCTGTCCGTTCGCACCTTCGGGTATATCTTTCAACAATCTATACATGCGCAAAAAGAAAAATGACCATAGTACAGATAGTACTGAGTAAGTAGGTCTTTCAGCCGATATTTCAACCGCCATTTGTTGTAGCAGGATAGCCTCAATGTAGTCCTAGTTGTTAACGACAATCTATTATCTCATTTTGATTGAACGGCATGACTACTTTTTCTGATTTTACCGAACTTAATATGCTTCAATATTAGCATTTAATAGTAGGCCTACTGGTACATTTTTTTGATGCTAATGACAGTTTTGATGCTGTTATCAAGGCGATCTTCATGCGTTTTCGGAAATAACTTTGCACTAATGTGACGCTTTGTGCTTTCATTCACATCAAACTTGCGGTAATCATATAAACTAAACTATGGTGAGTATATAAATTAAAAAAATGTTTCGATTTCAGACATTTTTGTCAGGCTTTGACAAAGGATTATGGCATGATTTTTAAACTAGTATGTATTCAGTTGGGCAAAACATAATTTTTCTTCTCACTGTTCTCTAATCAGTTCATTATCAGGCGTTAATTTTCCATCAGGAAAAGTCACGTTACTGTTTGATTGTATTAATTGATATTCACATTGTTATAATGTGCATTATTTTCACGCTATTTTTCAGTGTTAAGATTTCGGAGATACCTACTCAGCTTTGAATGGCTACAGCTTTTTTCTATGCTAGAAATTCGCATGCGCCACTTTTTTGAGAAATAATTGTGCACAAATCTACATTATCACCTGCATTAGGGCCAGTAGTTAAAGACTCCCAACATAATGTACAAAAGCTGAACGAAATTCTTAAATGTGGTTTCGCCGGTGAGCATTTTCAAAGGGGTGAGTGTCCTTTTGCCTCCTCCCGCCCTTTGTATCGATGCTTACTACTATGACATATTGTGCCGTTGATAACAAAGGCCTTAGACTTCAGGAAACAGCATACTGTCTTGTATGTCTATTAAGAAGGTCGAAAGACATTCAAAAGATTATAAGCATCTCCAAAAATTTTCAATGCTTTGCCCAAAATTAACTTTCCAGATATTTTGACCGCGATTTAAGAAATGAGCTTCCTCAGGTCTCAAGTCTCTGAGGTTATGGATGAGTTCAAGTCTCTGAGGGTTAATGGCATTTCACAGTGCTGGTTGAAAAGTAGACGTTTGATGAATGAGAGTTACGTCTGATGATCTCAAGTGACACATGTTTACTTCACACGGCAACTTCTTTGATGAAATGCATTATCGGCCAAAAAAAGAACATGCATATACTATATTGTCTTAAATTTCAAGCTGAGGTATTCTCAACATAGTTTGACGTATTCAATGTGATAATGTAGAAATGTAAAAATAGGATAGACATCCGCTCACAAAAGTTTTCATTTTACTTTGCAGCAAACCTGTGTCATAGTAAAATCGAAATTGTGTTAATTTTAAATTAGGTTTTCTTAAGAAACTAGGAGTACCCTAAGATTAAAGGATGATATAGAGAATGATGACTGGTTTCCGTCTTTTGCTGTTGTGGATGTTTGGCAAAAGCTGTCGTAGCTACCTGTCAGGTCAAGTGGAAGTGACTCTGTTCCAACTCTTTTATGCAAAAAGTCGGCCATTACTCTTGCTGATCCAATCTTTCATTTAATGTTTGAAAGTCTTCGAGAAAGAAAGGTCACTTCCCTTGTTTAAACTTGCAGATATTTCTCCAGTTCGAGAATCCCCCACTGACATCAATCATGGTTTGCGACCAACCAGCCTATTATCTGTTCCTGCAAAATTGCTGGAATGGATTGTCTTGAACAATCTGAGACCTTGGTTCAGGGATGCGGAGTCCTATCATTTTGATAGGACTATGACTCCGCATCCCTGCCTCGATTGACTGCGCTATTGGGGGAGAATCAATTTGAAGTGAGGAGACAATCATCAACAACTCATGCAGTCGTTGCTGTTCATGACACCTTGACAAGACACGTTGACGACCTCAACATAAGTGCAGCCGTTTTTCTCAGTTTTGATTTGTCTAAATCTTTTGGCATAGTAAATCATCATATGCTGTTATGCAAGACTACAGAAATGAATTTGCCAAATAGCCTTCTTCTTTTCTTGAAAAGTTATCTTTTAAATCGACGTCAGACAGTGCGCTTAACCCCTTCCTTACCAAAAAAGTGAAAAGTACTCTCGTCAGATCCCATTTTTTAATTGAAACTTTAAAATTTTCAAAGCATGTTAATTGTGATTATAATCGCAGAAACAGTCCATAGAAAGACCAGGATGATCTGCACAATCGTCACACTCATATCGGCTGTCTTTCCTACGACCAGCAGCATAGCAGATTCGACATCTTTTGTTGTACTGGTTTTGTTTTCAGTAGCAGGAATCTTCCTCAACTTGTGCTGGATAATCTTGCATTCTTCTTCTTCCACCTTGGATTTTCTTCTACCAACTCGAGTTGGCACAGATTGAATTCCCGTGAGGTAAATAATTCCCTACCTTGTGAACTCTTTGAATCCGATATTCGATGCAGTTATTTTTCGGTGCAAAAGGAAGCTGTTCAGAAGTAGCCGTTGCATTAGACTGAAGCCACATTTCTTGAACCACACATGTGATTTTTTTAATGGTGAATATGGTACTAACATTTGATCAGAAAGATCCACACCAGCCATATGTTGATTATAGGAATCAACCATTGCGGGTTTGTGAACCGCCCACGTAGTACTCTATTCTTCTCAATTGTGTCGGCAGTGTCAACTGTTGAAAGAAATTGAGTAAAATATTTTCTTGTCATTGACTTTGCAAAGTAGTACATTTCCCTTTCTCACAAAAGATGATTCGCCTTTGCGCAATATCTTTTCTTGCAGACATTTCGGAGCTCCTCTTCTTGGATTCATATAGTTCCCCTTAGTCCTGTTTTTCGATTGAATAGATATGCTGCAAGGCTACAGCTTGTGTACCAATTATCAGCATGAACCACATAACCTTTATCAAACAGTCCGGCTCTTTCCATCAATACGGCAAGGGTCTTCTCACTCTTCAAGAGATTGTTTGCAACATCATACTCACAGGAAAGGTCCGTTTGTTCGCCGATATACGGGATGCAGTGCAACATGAAACCTTCAGCATCGGTCAGAACGAACATTTTGATTCCAAATCATGCTCTTTTGATTCGGATAAAGCACTTTATCTGCAGTCGACCCTTGAATAAAAGTAAAGTTTCGTCAATAGAAACGCTTTTCTCAGTAGCAAAGGCAGAACAAATTCGGTGAACTTCTTCAAGATTCCTGTCAATCTATTGCACATGCTAGCACTTTCAGTTGGATTACTGAATCGAATGAAGCGAAGTATTTCCATGTATCGATTGCGTGATAGACCGGCAGTCAGAAAAATCGGTGTCACCAGTAATGGCTCCGTTGTCCAGTAGTCGCGTATTTCTGGCTTACGGATAAGTCCCATCAAGAACGTTAGACCAAGGAATTGCTTCATTTCGTCTATCTGTATATTTTTCGAACTGATGATTTGCATGTCAATGCCTGTTTCTAAAGATGTAATGTGATTTTTCGTAATTTCAATCGAAGCACGGGAATTTGTCCAATCACATAGTTTACTAAGAAGTGAATTCGGTAAGAAGTGACTTATGTAATCAGTTAGTTCCATTTTGGAAAGAAATTCACTGTTCAATCCGTGTGGCGAATTTGCATTTTCAACAAAGGGAATTTCGGTTGGTAAACTATCGGTTGTGCTATTTACAAATGTCCAGCTACGGTGATAATAAACTGGAATTGTCAATTCATCATCAGAGGGCTGGGAGTCGCTTTCATAGGAACTGCTGTTTTCACTGGAATCATATTCATCACCACCTTCTTCCAGATCATCTTCACTTTCATCTAAATCAACGGCATCAGAGAATCCATATCTCTGCACGGGAAATCGCTGTCTCCTTCCTTCAGCCATGTAGACCACATAGACAGGTGACAGAAGAGAAATGGCTTTGCTTATATCATTCTTCGCTAAATAGTCAAACACAAAGGCAAACACGTCACGTGACCTCCTTACTGCGCCGTTGAATGAAGTTTCAACTTCTTTTCTCAGCTAGAATGATTACGTCACGCGATTTCCTTACTGCGCCGATGAATAAACCATCAACTACATCTGATTTATTAACCGATGGAATCTGAGCAATTGTAGGCATGACGAACGGCGTTCGTCATGGGAGGGAATGCATGACGAATGCCGTTTGTCATGGTAAGGAAGGGGTTAAACGGATATTATAGCGATTTTCGACTCATCACAAGTGGGGTGCTGCAAGGCTCTATCTTGGGTACATACCTTTAGCCATCAATAAAGAAGTCTCAAATACATTAGAGTGTGCGACGGGAAGCGATCTGTTATTAAATTCTGGAAAGACGAAGTGTTTGATTTATTATTGCAGAGAACTTGCTATGCGAGAGCAGCGATGCGTAGAAACATTAATTCCATCAGTGAACTTCTACGCTCGTGTGCGCTTTTCGGGAGTGATTCTTGATGAAGAACTTCAATGGAAAGGGCATGTAAAAGAAATTAGGTCCAAGTGCGCACAGAGAATGTACATTCTGCGAAGAGTCAAATATCTTGTGACTGAAGCAGAATTCCTGACTCTACCGGCTTATTGTGGTCTTATAGGCTCTCTGCTGGAATATGCCTGTCCAGCTTTTATTGGCATTTCAAGAGAAGATCTACCACTTTTGGAGAGATAGGAAAACGTTTCTTGAAAATTAGAAGGTTTCCTAGGTTGGAGGATCTCAGCAGTAGAAGGGAAAGTCTTGCTTGAACTTTTTTAGATCAGCTTATAACTCAGAAACTGCTATTAGAAGTCATATGCCGACTGTGATCCCCAGTGGACGCTTGTCTGTTCCTTATTATCGAACAACCATCCATCGAAAGTTTTTTATTCCGTTCACGTCTATTACTATTTCGTCTCCTTTTTTGACATTGACTTCTGACATTTGATTTTATGCCGTTTCACACTACTTTCTATTTTGCTATGAGATGCAAACGTGTAACGATTTTTGATTCACATTCAGTGATCTAATAAACAATTCTCTCTCTCTTTCCAAACTTTGGTAGGAATGGTCGATGTGATTACTTGTCAGATCATCAACACACAACCTCCAGAGGCATCACATGAAATGTTTCAATGTCTATGGAAGCTACCGTCCAAGGGCGATGGTTCGATTTCGTTGAATTGAAAATCATTTCACATTTATTTTTTATACTTGGTCGCTATTTTTATGCAAATGCCCCCTTAATCATAGAGTAGTATACTTACTCTTTGCTCTTAATGTTAAAGGTGATTTTCCTAGCTTACTTTTCTATCTCAAAAAATATTTACAATAATTATAGATATTTATTTTTTGTGCAACATGCTGAGATATATTCTGTACAAAATGCCATGATAAGTTGCCAAATCAACATTTTCTATCGCGTCTGCGGATTAGTCGAAAATGTTCGATGTTTTGCAATTTTGTTGGTATCATAGTTTATAATATGTTAATATAGTAGCATTCTAGTGCAGTCAAATTAACAAACTAAAGTCATAACATATCTTGATATCCATTTTTGTCTACCAACAAAATATCATTCCAACTGACTGTTACTATGCTGACAATACTAAATTTTGTCATAGCTGTTCCCAAATGTGAACTTTAAGAATGTCAAGCAAGAAATGTTTCTGTTTCTTTTGACTCTGTTTCCTGTTCTCTTTGACTTGTATGAGTCCTTGTTGAAGAGTTAACTGTCAACCAATGTAAAAAATAAGTCTGGAGTTGCATAAAGTATGAATATTAGTTCTACAATAGTGATTATCGAAGCTATCAACCCCTTCAGTACCAGCGTAAAAATAGGGAACTACACTCAACTGCCCACGCAAAAATCTAAAAATAAAAGTGTGTGCTTTGATAAAAGACCATCGATGTTCAGCCACAGCTAAGATATCATCATCTCCCGAATCATCAGAGGAATCACTTGAATTAGAAATATGAAACTCAGTATCAGGTTCATCGCTCTCTGACTGTGACTTGTCGTCGGTATTAAAGCCATATGGGTACTTATGGGTGATCCCACACGTTTTCAAATTTGTCTAAAATCTACAAAAATGAATCAATCGTCACATAACTTCAGGTAGACGTACTTTAGCATATTTTCTACCCACATACAAAACTTTATCCCGATCGGACAAGTACTTTATGCATTAGAGGCGATGGCGTGAAGTGTAGTGATGTCAACAGCTTGATCTGACTTCGTCTGTTCGACGTAGTATTGTTTACTCGTTTGAGCATTGTTCTCTCTCCCTCTCCGTCTCATCCGCTGCCATTTGAAATCTTCCCATGACCACTACCTTGCCACGCCTTTCTTAAGTTAAAAATGTTAGTGTAAGGAATGTGGCCACGTCATCATCACTTCACTAGTTGTTGGGAAATTACTTTGTTGACCTACTGCTATCTGTTGAGACGATGAGGTCAGGCGAAGTCAGATAAAGCTGCTGACATCGCTACACTTCACGTTGTCGTTTCTTAATCAGAAAACACTCGTTCGATTTGCATGTGGGTAGAAAATACACTCAAATACGCATCTCTGAACTTTTGTGACGATTGATTCATTTTTACATATTTTAGACAAATTTGAAAACGTGGGGTGGAGATAAGCCACAAGCACCGCCATATGTTATAACAGGTCGAACTGTACGAGTATGCCTATGCTTCGGTGTGTTAGAAGCCATAGTCACAAGCGCTTCACAAGTTAAAGACGTTCTGTTCTTCCAACGAAGATGAAGAGAAATGATTTAGCATACTGCCTTCACCAATAACACGCTATGGAAATTACAATCGACACATAACTACAACGCTAGATTTTGAGTCTCTTTCACATGCGTTGTCATAAAACCATGCATAAGCCTCACTGCTTTCACTCTAGTGTCATGCCGTTGCTAGATGCTGATTGGCTATCTCCAGTTAACTAACCAGCCATTTAGAGAGCCAAGATGAAGAACCTAAATCTTTTTTCTCCTAAGAGTATTAAAAAATTGTGTTTTTGTTTGAGTCTGGAACCACAGTTGTTAGCAATAATAACTAAATTATGCTTGGATGTTTACATGAATAGCCAAACAGATCCGTCTTTGTCAATAGATAGTTTTCAAAATTCATATTTTGGAGAGTGTGCTGATTTAGTCTATGCTATATTTCTTGAAGAAAATTTGTGTGGGGAGAGCATTTCTCCCCATACAAATTTTCTTCACGAATTATGATATATCCGACATTGATTACGTTGATGTAGAGATTGAGTTAGTACGCAAAGGTAAATACCACGAAGGCTTTGCAGAAACCTCACGGTAAATATCGCAGACGTTCACCTTTCGGACAGTGAAACAACTAACATGGTCAGAAAAGGCATTTGGAAGCTGATCGAATTTGACACTTATTCTTTTTAAGTGATTTTCGGTGGATTGTCAGTTCGCTTTTTTTACAGAATTTATATCTTTTGTATTTGATTTCAAATTTTCTTATGAATACAATGGATGGGCAGCGTATATAGTGCAGCGATCTAAATTTTTCAAAGTGATTTTATCAAAGATTTTTTTAAAGATCAGTTAGATCAGTTTAAAAAACAGTTATAATTTGCAGTGAAATACACTCGGGAAGAGAACATAGTGTACTTGCAAAATGGATTGTTTTGTGACACAGAATTGTTGTCATTTTATCGCTGTCATATGTGTGAAGTTGATCTCCGAAATATTATATAAAATAATGAACACGACAACATCCCATCTAATCAGTTCGGGAAAAGATATAACCTGAACAAGGTTTCCGAAAACTTGAGGCGCATCCCAAAAGTAAAGCACTTGGGAATCTGGTTGGGGCACTTCCTAGACTCCATTCGGTGTGATGCTAGATAAAGCTTCATCAATTTTTTTGAGTAGAGTATGTTGCCATTCTATTATTATTGTATTTCTTATATCTTGAGGACTTATGTCGTTCTGTCGCTCGTCGATAGCTGAGTTGGTAGAGCGCTGGCCTAGAATAACAGATGTCGTTGGTTCAAATCCACCAAGACCCGCAGCTATTTTCCGTCTGATTAAAAAAAAATTATATTCACCAAAAATAGAATTCAAGTCTACTTTATGACTGAATGTATATTATCATTCTTCATTTTGCTGAATATTGTATGGAATGGCATGCATTTCAATTGATAATACCCAGTACAATTTATTAAAGTTTAAATTATCTTGAGAAATTACCTGTTCTTCAAGAACTAAAAATTCAGCCACAGGAAAATAATGGCGGCTTAATTTTTAGTTAATTAAGAGAGCCAACATGTCGAACAATAATTCATTTTGTATGCAGTTTAATCCTAATTTCGACCCAAAGGGGTAACCAGTTACCCCAAGGTTGTTCAAAATCATCGAAATTATTATCTAGGTGATCTACAATATAATCACTCCACACGCTTATAAAGATGCCTAACTTGATGCCTAATTTGACATGATTTCATTCAAACACAAAGAGATTCCGCCGCTAGCGGTATTTGAAAGAGTCTTACATATTCAGAGGAAAGTGCGGATTATCGGTGTTACAATTTTGCTCTTTGCAATTTTTGTTAATCTGACTTTTCTTACTGCTTGATTGAAGAAACAATTGGCAAAAGCCGAGAAGCTGAAGAAAGTTTCTTGCACTGCTGATTACGTGTACTATTGAATAATCATTTACCACTTCCCAACATGATATTTTCGAATCATCATCGTAGGAGAGGCATCTCACATTTAGTGTTTTACATGTATTTACCAAGGCCACAAGAGTAGTAAGGAATCCTCCCAACTGCGCACAGCGCCCCCCCCTCTGGAGCGCGAGTTGGGTTGGTGTGGTTCTGGGTCGACCGGCTGGGTGTCCCAGGACGTTACAAGGATTTCTACAATCAGATCGTCTTATGTTGAGGCCAGTGGAAGAGACAACAAAGGCACATAATCCTACCCCACTACAGCGTAAATTTAGACAAGCCATACGTTATTACGATCATAGCATAGTATTGCAAACGGGAATGCTTCCTTCCACTGAAGTGAAGATATTGAACAATCAGTATGAGGACTACGTAGTCATTCCTGTGAATCCATACATTCGTCGCCAACTCGATATCATTGAAGAGTTTGCAACATTAAATATGGACATCCCTACTCCCCTTAGCAAGGAATGGAAGGCGAGAGGCGACAATGATACTCCATATAGAAACATATGGGATGGTAAAAAGCTTTCTTTACCACTATCGCATTGGTGCTCATACTATAAAAAGGAGGGAGATGAAGTGACGCCCATCAGTTGTGAAGACCTGGCAGAAGGCACTTGGAATATTGGTTTTGCTATCAGGGGAATATATTATGGCTATCACCAGAACAACAAATTAGCCTCTATATCAATGCATGCTCGATCCATCCTATATATACCAAAGCAACTAGACGTTCATGACATTATTGATCAAATCCTCAACGAGAGCGGTACAAAGCGCAAGTCAGAGAAGAATGCTGCCTCAAAACGCAGGCCAAAGAAGGAGAATCAGTAGTCCTTACCTATCTCTACCTTATGACAATTCGCTCATGTGCTTTGAGTGTCGTAGACGTGCACTTATCAGATACATTTTACTTCTTCGCTGCCATCATGTTATTTGTGTATTTTGTCGTGAACAGCATCGATGTACTTCATCATTTTGTTATATGTTATAGGACTCTTCATCAGATGAGTAAAAATTTGTAATTTCCTTTTTAGTCATCTATCATCATTTTTATGGATTGTGAGGGTGAACCTGTACAGGAGCTCAGTGCTATTGCTATGGACAATTGGTCGTATCAAATTGTTAGCGTCTACCACCAACATGCCAAGTGTGATCCCAACACTGATAGCTGGGCGAGAAAACACATCCATGGACTTGATCAGCAATACCTGCAAGACTATGGCTTTTCTAATGAATGTGCTCCTCTTATTGACTTAAAAAATTGGTTAGCAGCTTTTAATGTTGTATGTATATTTTGCAATGATCCTACTAAGGAGAAGAAACTTTTTCCAAATCTAATCATCAATGATATTCTACTTCCGCCTTGGGATAGTTGAGTTAATCAACACTACCATGAAGTCACTAAACGTTTTAAGGAATTAAGTGTTCCTATTTTAAATGTTCGTTGTAGTCGCTACATTCATAATCAATGCTTTTTTCCCCCATATCTCAACACTGCCAAAGTAATGTTTGGCCATCATTGCTCTTTATATGATAGCTACCAACTGTATCTATTTTATCTGTTTCAAACCCAAAATTTGTAATGCATGCTTGTTAAAGTCGTTTAATAAATGCTCTATGAAGAGATTTGTTATTTTCATGCAACGGGTGGGATAGATGAAGATTGATAATGTCTTTCTCAAATGATTGTGGAACATTAATCTTTCATAGACAAAGCTTAAAGGGAACTATTCAAGATTATGTGATAACTTTTCACAAAGATGAGATCAACATCAAATCAGTTATTGGTGATACTAGCACTCTATTTTTGAAGTTAATGGATACGTTTTCTAGTAGAATTGTAATGGCGAGATTAGTTGCAAAAATTCATTTCAGCCATTTTGGGAAAGAAGAAGTAGAAGATCGTTTCTTCCACTTTGCTTCTTATTCGATGGAAGTTACAGATAATCCCGAAGAATTTTTTGAAAGACATATGGGAAAAATTGCTCAAGGTCTTGATGCATTTAACCATCATGGTAGCAGTTTAGTGGTTGAAGCGATTTCACATATTCACATTCAACTTTCTGTAAAAGAAACTTAAAGATGCAATGGTACTTGATCGTTGCACAATTGGTTTTCGAGTTGTGTCTGCTTACTCTCGAAGTATATTTCTTCTGCACATGTGTCTATTATTTAGAAAAGGCTAGCAAGTTCATGTCTTCAAAAAGACTTGCTTTAGAAGTTGTTAGCAACAGTGAAAATATGTGCGATGTATGTAAGCGAAAGGATGGTAGTGAAAAACGCATCTTTCAGAGATGTAAGCATACTTTCTGCCAGAGCTGTTTCATACGATGCTGTATTCAACTTTGTCAATGCAGTCACTGTGATATATATTTCATTTTGAGTGTCACTTCCGTCATTAAAGTTAGCACCTATGCAAATGTGGAAAAAAAATCAAGTTGTAATAATGGTCAAGAGAAAAATGGCGAGACGCAAAAGTCGAAAGTCTTCAAAGTTTTCTGAGGCCATTCGAGCTCTTCAACGAATGAAAGGAAATCAGCGATACAATGCTATACGACATGCTAATGATAAATTTATTCGAGAAATTGTTTCTCATGTGAGAAGTTTGAGGACAAAGAAATTATCACCACAACAACGAAAGTTACTTAAGCGACATACTACAAAATTGCGTTTCATCTCAAATCCTAAAGTCACCCTTCAAAGAAAGAAGGAAACTCTAACGCAAAAGTGTGGTTTCCTTTCAGTGTTACTTCTGCTGTTAGCTCCTGTAGTAGGTGACCTATTGGGTAGGATCTTTAATCCTAAGCGTTAATTATGCAAATATTGAACCCCAAAGTATTAAAATGGATTTCAGACTTCAATGTGATAAAGTTCTGACTGTATCAGGTCCATCCCATGCAGGTAAAACTGTTTCACTCTGAATTTGCTAGAATAAAAAAAGAGTTGTTTAAGGAACCTATCAATCGAGTGATTTGGTACTATGGTATTTATCAACCGTCGCTGTTTCAGGAATTGCAACTTCGTAACTTTATTCTAAATGAAGGAATTATTCCAGTGGATAAGATTCAGTCCAATGATGTCGTTGTATTGGATGATCTATTAAAAGAAAGTAAAAATTCTAAAGATGTTGCAGATATGTTCACACGCGCAGCACATCATAAAAGGTGCTTTATCATCTATATCACACAAAATTTGTTTCCTGATGGTAAAGAAGCCCGCACACGAAACCTGAATACACACTATTACGCTATTTTTAAGAATCCACGAGATAGAAGTCAATTTGAAATTTTAGCGCGACAAGTTGCACCAAGAGGATCAAAAGCCTTAATTGAAATTTTTCAAGCAGCAACTGAAAAACCACACGGTTACTTATTGATTGATTTCATAGAGGAGTGTCCGGAAGAATTTAGATTTCGAAGTGATATTTTGAAAGAGCCTATGATTATCTACAAACTATGAGTTCTTATTCTCGCATGGTTGTTATTCCTCAGGATGAATATGTGCAATTGACTGCCATGTAACAAGTAAGACATCCTCTCGCAAATCGAATTTATAAGAATGAATTAAATTATCAGCAAAATGCGCATATCAAAGATCCACATCGTGCTGTATTATTGCAATCGGAAACTGTCGAAGAATTAAAAAGTTTGAAAAATAAGATGCGTGAATCGGTTTCGACTGCTACACCTTTAGCATCTCGCGCACATGCAATGTCCGTTTTCAACAGCATTGAACCATATCTCACTGTGAATGATAGAGGTGAAATCATTTCAGATGAAAATGAAATTATTAATTCTTCACGTTATGAAGACTTGATTCAGTATGCAACACGGAGAAAGCTCCGTCAAGGCTATGTCCCACCTGGTTGGTCTTACTTTCTTAAACTATTGAAAAAGCACAATGTTCCAAAATTTGCTTTGAATAATGAAACATTGAAAGAACTTGATTCTATTTCAGCAGTTGATGCTACTTCATCTATTTCACCGGTTAAGAGTAAAATGAAAATGCCAAGGAATTGGTTTAAGAGATCACCTTCTAAAGCCCCTCCCACACCCATCAAGCAAACAAGGGGAAGAGAACGACGTAGAAGAACTCCTCCAAAGAAATACATGTTCTCAGACTATTAATATGAGCAGATGTGTTGCTTACCATGCAATGAGCCGCCGGAAATATATGTATCAGTAACTTGTACTTGCTGTGCCAGCTCTCACAATGAGACTCCTAAGCAATTTAAACGTAAATCCCATAAATCCTGTGGTTGCTGTAAATGCAAAAAGGTAAGAAAACAAAAAAATGTGAAGAAGGAGGAAGGGTCAGTCGTCATCGGATGAACTTTTAAAGTCAATATATTATGATGTAAAACATCCTACAGCATTTGCATCTATAAAGAAATTGTCAAAAGCGAGCGGTCTTCCACACTCACAAGTTAAGCAATGGTTAGAGGGTCAAGCTACATACAAGCGACATATACACTCCACAAACAAGCGAAAAAGAAGTACCGGACCCGTCATTATATTGCTCATGACATTGATGAACAGTGGCAAGCAGATCTGTGTGACGTTGCTGCTATTTCAAAACATAACTAGGGACACAATTTTATCTTAACCGTAATTGATATTTTCTCGCGATATGCGTGGGCTCAACCATTAAAAACTAAAGAAGGGAAACGAGTAGCAAAGGCATTCCAGTCAATTTTCGAGAAGGTCGCATTCCAAAAAGAATTCAGAGTGATCAAGGAAAAGAGTTCGAAAATCAGCATGTGGGAAGATTATTTGAGAGATATGATATTGAGCTGTTTAGTGTAAAGAGTGCTTATAACGCTGCACTAGTTGAACGTTTTAATCGCACATTAAAAATCGCTTGTGGCGACATTTCACTGCCAATTTAGCACAAAATTGGACAAAGGTTCTACAAGATACGCTACATGCCTACAATCACTCTATTCATCGATCTATTGGACTCAGACCAGTGGATGTGAATGCTGACAACGTAGATAGAGTGCGTGAAACATTCCAACGCAAGCGTAATAATGCAAAAATTGATGTGAAAATAGGTGATAAAGCTCACATATCAAAGGCTAAGAGTGTTTTTGCCAAAGGTTATCTCTCGAATTGGACAGAAGAAATTTTCAGTTTCAAATATTAATAAAAAAGACTCCCCAACAACTTACATGTTGAAAGATTTCGATAATGAAGAAATTGATGGTAGCTTTTGTCGTGATGAGATTGAGTTGGTCACTCAAAGTGAAACATATTTAGTAGAGAAAATCATTCGAAGTAAGAAACGACAAGGTGAAGAATGGTGTCCTGTTAAATGGGTCGGTTATCCTTCAAGTATGAACTATTGGATGCGTCGTGCCGACATCTTTCATCTACGCGATCGTGAGTGGTTTATGCAAAGATATAACTTGTAATGTCAAGGTCTAAGTTATGAATCCGACTGCATCGTTTTATTCACGCCCCTCCTATCTAAGTTGCGTGTGTGCAATTTAAAGCGGCACCCGCCGTCAACGTGGAGGTAGCATGTTTGATGCGCTGAAATCTGTTGTAGCACCTCTCTTATCTACTGTCGGAAGATCTTTAAAACGAACTTTTTTCAATAATGCTGTTGGCTTTGCTGGTGATGTTGTTAATGATATTACGCGCGCGCTTTAATCTTTTATCAAGTTCTAAACGACGACGCTGTCATAACTTCTAATCATTGAGTGCAAGACTTCAAGCTTTTGTTCGTTTGATCAACAAGCAATACAGACAGATATTCTTAGTTCAAGTATTGTAGATTATCATCCTCGTACAGTTGAGAATACTAGTCCTATTGAATTTGTTATTCCTGGCGCAAGCGATGATTACATTGATTTGAGTTATGCGATGGCTGATGTGAGGTTTGCAATTCAACAAGAAGATGGAACTAAAATTGAAGATGCGCATAAAATTGGTCTGAAAAATTTACCGCTGGCTACATTATTTCGCGATGTTTCTCTAACTATTGGAGAGCAACAGGTGGAAGGTTGTCAAAGCGATTATCCCTATAAAGCATATTTGAATGCTCTATCACAGTTTCATCCAGCAGCTCAAAACAGTCATATGGAAGGAATGGAATGTTATAGAGATCAAGCAGCACTATTTGATAGTGAGACAAACACTGGTTTTGTAAAGCGATCTGCTTTGATTAAAGATAGTAAAGCATGTCAGCTATATGGTCCACTTAAAGTAGACTTCTTCAGACAATCAAAATTTTTACTCTGTAATACCGGTATGCGACTCAAACTTACATTGAATAAGCTTGAATATTTGTTGAATGCATTTGCTTCAGTTAAGAAATTCAAAATTCATGTGGAAGATATTACAGTATACATTCGTCGAGTGGTGGCTAATCCAAGTGTAATTAGAGGACATGCTGAGGGTCTTAACCGCAACAATGCTATTTATCCCATTCAACATACAAAGCTTCTCAAATTTACTATTCCTAAAGATCAAAAGAGTTTTATGAAAGATGGTCTTTTTCCATCGGAAGCGCCAAAGGTCCTCATGGTAGCAATGGTTGAAAATGATGCATTCAATGGTAGTGTCAAGAAGAATCCTTTCAACTTCAGACACAGCAATTTAAGTGAAATTGCTTTACCTGTAAATGATGTTAGCCATCCTGGTCCACCCTATAAACCAGATTTTACTTCTTATCAATTTCTGCGTAGTTATGTTGATTACATGAATGTCTTTGGCTTTTACAATACAGACGATACCAACGGACTCACAATGAAAGAGTTTAAAAATGGATATACTATTTATGCATTTGATTTGACTGCCGACAGCAATATCAGTGCACCTTATCGTCAAGCCAACGTTCCTCATAATATTTGCGTGGATCTGGAGTTCAAAACAACGCTAACGGAGACGACCAATGTATTAATTTATGCAGTCTTTCATTCAAGTATTGAAGTAACTAAGTATCGTGACGTGATTCTTCACTATAATCGCTAATGAGGTGGTTGAATGCTGACGATATAAAGACTAAAGTGCAGCGTAATGCAGATGAAGCGACGTTGAAAGCTTTTGATAATGTCTATTCGCTAGATACCTTACCGACTACTGTAAAACAGTATCCCATCTTTATCGTATTAAACACTCATTCACAGAATTTAGGTGAGCATTGGAAAGCTATCTTTATTGGAAGACAGACGTGAAGAACTATTTGACTCTTTTGCTCAACCTCCGAATATACCAACACAGCAGTGGTTGAGAAAGCATACTCGTCAATATCAACGAAATGAGCGCATACTGCAACATCCACTTTCATCAACTTGTGGCGCTTTCGTATTTTACTTCATTTTAAAACGTTTACATGTACACCAATTTAAATCTGTTATTCAAAAGTTTTCATGTAATCCATCTTCTAATGAAAAGATGATTTGTATGTTCTATAATGATTTGAAATAAAAAGCATCATGTTGGAATAAAAATTGTTTTTATTTTACAATCCGTTGGTTATGTACATACTCAATTAGATAGTCTAGGATCGTATCTGCTTGCATTTCAGATTTCAGTCCAGTAATGATAACTTTACTATTATGAAACATTGCAACATGTACAGGTAACCAGCAACTAATGAGAGCCGCGGGAAAAAGTTCGGGTTCATAACACAAATTGAAACTGCTGGTATGAATCTTTAAAAACGATACATCTTTATTCAATTGAGTAGAGATCACCATATTGTCCACAGACAGATTCGACGTCACACACTTCTCCCTCTTCCATATCGGTCGTAGTAGTTTCTGCAGCTCTTAGCGCATTAACCGCGCTGATGAATGAGAAAGGGCGCCGAGAATCTGAACAGTTCCATTTGGGAAGAGTTGAAGATTCCGTAAATTGCTCATCTTCACCACTAACATTTGCGGTCGACCCGGATAATACTTGCTGTTTGGAATTTGTTGATGTAATGTTGGGAGATCAATTTTCGTGTAGAGTCTGATGCGTCGGAGAACGTTGACGATGGTGTAGCGATGACGTTTCATGATGTAGAAATGAGTAAATAGAGCGATGTATATTCCTTTTATACTTTCCCAACTATCTTGATGAAATGTGAAGTTAGTATGAAGTTGGGAATGATAGAGTTGAATTCGCCGTTTGTTGACGCGCAGCCAGATGCGATTTCCAATACGTGAATGTCTTTTCATATAGAAGTTTTTTAAGTCCTTCATGATATGATGTAGAGACTGAAAATGTCGATATGATAAAGCAAATACTCTTCTTACATTTCCAGTATAATCTTTGAAACATACGTTTCATTCATTATCAATCTCAACATATTGTAGGAAATTAAATTTCCAAGTCTTCATAATGGAGTGTGACATTGTGTTGAAGATGGTGTCTGATTAAGATTTAAGTAGCAATGCGATGAACTCTCGTTGAATGAATGACATGATGGAGCGATGTACACATCTTTTATATTTTTCCCAATTACATTTGCGAAATGAGAAATAGATGAAGAGATGAGAATGATAGATTTGAATTTCATTTCTGTGATGTTGAAGCCAAACTTGATTACCCAAGGAGATGAATTTCAACGTTTTGAAATATTCCAAATCCCTCATGATATCATTAAGATTGAAAAATTGTCGCCATGTTAATGTAATACCTCTTGATGTATGACCATGAGAATTTTTGAAATGTACGTTTCCATCACGATCAACTCTGATATATTGTAGAGAGTCCAAAATCCAAGTCTTCATGATGTTATGCAAATTGGTGATGTATAGATTACCGAAATGAAAATGTCATTCTATCATGTTTTGCTTAGCAATGTTGCAACAAATAGATTTGCTGGCAATCGAGCTGCTATCTTTTCTACTCCCATTGATAATACACAACAGCTGAATGGAAAGTGGGAAGTAGGCGTCACCCAAGTGGTTCACAGTAACTATGTCTATACTTTTGATCATGAAGTGATGACTATTAATATGAGACGTACAGATGGCTATCAGTGTGAAAAGGGATGTCGAGTTTGCATTCCGAAATGGCCGAGGAAAGATTTCTCAACATGTAAAAAATTCGTATTTGATTTCCTGAATAAAGCATGTAGACACATTGTCGAGTTTACTCCCAACAATGGTGAATATGATTATATGCATCATGCAGTTGATAAAGATTAGATTGTTGCTTTGAGTCCGAGTCTAAGAAATGATTTAGGTTACTTTGCTAGCGCCTTGACAAGCTATGATGATTATAAAGCTAATTACTATCCAAGAGGTTGCAAAAATTTAATTTATAAAGAGAAAGCCTATTATGTGGATCTTATTCCGAAAAATGAGAAGACGTTGGTGAAGAAGATCGTGATTAAGGCAAGAAAGACGAACATGACTCCTGAAGCATTATTGAAGAAATTTAATTATCTCCTTCGAGTAGATGGTGAACAAGTGGCAACATTAACTTACAACAAAGGGTCTAATAATGTCGTAATCAATAAACTAAAGGATGATGATCTAGTATTGGTTTGTTCAGACGATTTTCATCAGTTCTTGCGACATCGTTCTGCAGCTCTTCATGGAAAATTTAATAAGCGCTATCTGGGACATAATAGTTCAAATCAGTTTGATACAGAATGGTCCGTATCTTAATACAGAAAGTGTATAGATCCTTTAGGTGGTAGCTTGCATAAAGCAAGAGTGTTGACACCTCGCATTATCACTTCAGTGAAATTGGCTATAAATTATTTGAATGAAGTGATTAATGAGCAGCATATTTCTTTTTCTGAAAAAGAAGGTGTTCTGTCTCTTAGTGTAAGTGGGAAAAATATTGAGCTGATTATGGACAATTCCCTAATGGACATTTTGGGATCTGATCAAAATATCTTTAAAAGTGGTACTGTAACAAAAGCTAGCGCGAGCATATCGTTATCGCGTCGTATTAACTATTTTCAGATATATTCCAATATTGGTGAAGATGTATGTGTGGGAGATGTTGAAGCTCCACTTCTAGCAATGATACCCTACCAACCAAAAAGCAATAGTACTCTATCTGAGCATACTTTCAAGAAAGTGCATTATACAAACTTGAAATCAAACTATATGCCAAAAATTGATATTGCAATTTATGACGATGCTGGTGCGTTGATTCCTTTTCATAAAGATGCTGTGACAAGCATCACACTCCATTTTCGAATGAAGAATTAATGCAAAATTGTGGAAATATATGTTTCAAATGTGAATGATATGGAAAATGAAATTAAGGACTCGTTTCTAATCTACTTACCCAGTAATGCTTCTATGAATAAATTTCCTAATAATAAACCATCAGACTTTCGAGTAGAATTAAATCGCTCACTACATCTAGAAGGTGAATGGGAAGTAGGTGTTTCCAGCATTTGCTATGATAGCAATATTCAGAATGTGAATGATTTGGAAGAAATGATATTGACTCCTCGCACCCATGATGGAATAACGATGAATAATGCATTCCAGTTCCCATACAATTTAACATCAGATGGAAAGTGTAATTATGAATGGAATCAGTTAGAATCAGATTATTATGGATCATCAGATTAAGATAAAATCATTAAGGCATTCAATAGTGGCAATGCTTCTATTATGAAAAATAAGGGTCAGAAAGTTTATGAGTTTACTATCTTGAATGACACGGGAGACACTTCTATCGTTTTCACTCTTTTACAAATAAAATTAACTTAGAATATTAGTTATTAGAATAATAAACAAATTTCATTATAAATTTAAAATATTTGATGAAGATGTTGTAGAATGTGAAGAACGCATCATTTTGAAAAAGCGTGGTGCAAAGCCTTTGACACTTATTGAGTCATTAAAACGATGGAATGAGACTGTGGGTAAGACGTATGGAGAGAAAGTCATGGCTGAGAAGGAAAAGTTGGTTATTCAGAAATATAATGAGAAACTTACAGTTTATTTCTCTCCAACCTTCCGTCATTTTGTAAGACATGTATCGCCTATTGTTGGAAGCGGTTTGGTTTATACTTCTCATGAATATCACACTAAAGCTGATTCAGTTAATGATGAATGGTGGATGGACATCTATGGTGATCGCATCAAGAAAATTTACCAGTCTTATCAAGAAACTGAAGTTAGTATCAATACAATGCGGCGTCTATACAATACAGTTGAAAACTTTATTCGTGTCATAAATCCATATATAGAACATAAGTTGAAGCAAGTGTTGAAAAGTAGATATGATGCAAAGGCACATCACATTTCGTTTTCAATTAAAAATCAAAGTGCTGTTCTGAAGCTGGGTGATCACATTCAATGTCAATTGAGTAACAATTTGAAAAAAACTCTTTGGCTTTTCATTGCTACAAGATCAGTTTGCTACCTCGTACACGATTGGTGTAGGAATACCAATGACACTTGATAAACATGAACAACATCTCTACATTCAAAGTGATCTGTATTCTCCTATTTCTGTTGGTGAGAAAAAAGAATACATTTTACGTAATTTCATTCATGATAAAGACGCTTCCTATGGAATCGTTGAAAAGATGTTTAAACCTATTTTCTACCATCCTGTTACCAAACAAACTATCCCGTCTATTTCTCTCAAAATTACAAATGGTTTACATGAGTGCATCCATGCGAAAGATGCTAAATCCCTTATAACTTTAGTGTTTCGGAAAACAAAGTAAAGTCATTGTAAAATTTTATTGAAATAAAAAGATGTGTATGAAAAAGTGTTTTGAATAAGTGTTGACAAAGTGGGAAAGTCTTCTCACAGATATAGTGGGAATGAACTGACTGTAGGCATATATTCACAAGAAAGTGCAATCTAAAGCGATACATAAAGCAACAATGAATATCAACAAAAAACATCATCAAAATACTGATTTAAGAATGAATCTATTTACACATCTCCTGAATGTCGTAGTGTGAGTTTAATTCTGTTGGGTGGTGATATGTTTGTGTCAGGATGTCCATGTGGAAGAGATATGCTATGTCCTATCCAACACCTCCTATCCTCCCACGCTGAAAGTGCTCGCTTCCTAAATGTATGAGTTTTTACCTCATGTCTTTGATTTTTAGATGGTCATGTTGACAAACGTTATGTTCTTATTCATGTAGGCCATCTTATAGGCCCTATGTTTCATATTTACAACAATCGATTTACATATGCCTTTGCGCGCTTCATACTGTCACTGGAGTCTTTTGGTTTCATAGAATACATTTTAGGACGAAGAAGAATCATTTTCTTAATTTCCTTTCTTGCCATTTCATCTTTAAAGCATCCTAATTGTGATTTATTTTTAGTGGAGTATTGTGGGTGATCTGTAGGATAATTTGATGTATCAAAATATTTTTCTAAAGACTTTCCTACTTCATTGAAATATAACTCTTTCTGAGGAGCGATACTTAAAAAGAAACTGTCGGTATCACCGCCCAGCAAACGCACGTCTTTAATTAGAGGGCATGGTTTTAATATTCTGTAGAAGAGTTGATACATTTCAAGCTTGGAATAATCTAACACAGCTTGTCCAATGTAGATGGGCTTGCACAACTCTACTTCTGATTTTATCATTTTAACACCAACCAACTCATCATCTATAATATCTCTATCAATAAAGAGAGGTGATATCGCTAACTTTTGAAATTTATCATTATGATTCACAAGTTTATAGTTAATACGCTTTCTAACGTCCTCCATCGTCTTACCAAAAAGACTATTATTCTTATATTTATAGAAATCCTTTTCAAAATTGTTTTAGGCTAGTGCACGTTTCTGGCTGTTACTATCAATATAAAGTTTCAGAAAGGCTTTCTGTCTAAATTTGATAATGCGGTGAACTGTTTTTAAAATCTCCCCCATTTCTAAATAAAATTTTAAGGTAGAGAGGTGGACTAAATAATTTTCTTTATCAAATTTAGTAATCAAAAGTTTACGGCAAGGCTTATACTTGGACTGTCCGCTCCCTCCTAAATCTTTATGAAATTGTTTCATAAAGTTCAAAAACATATCTTTAGTCACTTCGCCTGATTCGGGTGCAAGTGGAAAATCCACAGTTTTATTTTTAATACTATTTGGATGGATAGGATCTATCTCAAAATAATATCCCCAATCACCATTATCTGAAATAGCTAATATATTTGAAGGGTTGGAGAAATGCTGAATTTCATTATCACCCAACCAGCTAAACTCAGAGTGACGTAGAGGTTTGGACACTGAACTACCATATAAATTATTCTGGTCATAGTACTTAAGATGAATCTGATCATCATCTACTATTTTTGATTTTATTTTATGCCTATTTACAAATGTAAGACCACCGCGAATTCCTCGTTCAAATAAATTATACATCTCTGGATCTTACAAAAGATGTATGGTCTCTCCAGTCATTTTAAAAGCAGACTTAAATTACATGGCTGGAAGACTGACAAAGTGAACAAGATCTAATTTATCTTCTTCTAATGCCACTTGTCAAAACTTCTGAAATACATCAGCCAGCAAAAATACATCTTATTTTAGATTGGCGATCATATAATCGCTAAACGTTTGACACTAAAATTTTGTCCATGCAACTTGTTCATGATTGTAATCTTCTACTTTGCATTCTACACCAGTCAAATCATTTTTAAATTTGTCTTTTGATGGAAGAGAAGTCTCACTAAGTTTAGAAATGTTATCAAAGTATGCATATGGAAACACTCCTTTGCATGTGATGACTTCATCCGTCAAGTTAGGATATTGTTTCTTCAAATTTTAAGTTAGTGGACGAGACTTAAGATTTTGAACGAGAGATGCTAGTGATGAAGCCATGAATTGATAGGAATCTAAAAATTTTATATCAAAATAGACTGTCTTATTTTCTTTAGCTTTGTCAACTGCTGCTTTTGCTGTCATGGCCATGAACTTTTCTCTCGTTTGAGCTATTACACTTAACTTCCACTCTTTCATTTTTCCTAACCCCCCTTATATTATCATATGACTGTCATAACCTTTGAAGTTATGAAAAATGACGGGTAAAGTACGCCGTTTCAGTGTCAGTGAAAAATTATGTCTAGTACATAGCGCGTTTCTAAATTTAACAGTGATGTGATCATGGTCGCGCACTTTCTTGACTTTTCTTCATCAAACGTTTTATTACATTTTGGGCAGACTTTACAACTTTCAAATTTTACTTGATCATCTGCTGACATATTCAATGATCTGCGTTGGAGTTCACTATCATATTTTTGCTGAAATTTGACAGCGCTTTCGAGGAATGGTAAGAATTTATGTATACAATCCTCACCTTGCCAGACGTGCATTTTATTATTTTTGAAGTAATCATGCCATACCTCATAACATGATATGGCTGCCGCTTTATGGGTGTTATCATCAATATAGCATTCGATGTCGGCATAGATGACACGAAGAGGACTTAATTCATCACCTTTCTCTCTATATGAAAACTCTTTATCTTTGGGCATGGATTCTATTTGCAGTTTACCTCGCTTACACCATTCATAATGTGTTTCAATTTTATCTTTTGACCAGAAGGGGAGCATACAACGGTCACATATGAACTACTCTCCTGTTCTAGATGTTAAGTGGGAATATAGTCGAGTCATTTTAGGAATACCACAGTAATGCCAATTTTTACTATCATTTTGATATACTAGCAGGAGATTGACTTCCCGATCATAAGTTGATGAACGGCTGTTGTAGCGCACACCCTTAAGCCCCTCTTGCCAGATGTGAATAACTATTTTAGTTTCATTTAATTTTTCAATTTTTTCTATATCTTTAAACTTCATGTCTTCGCTATTGCAGTCATCAAACTTCAATTCATTCTCCAATTCATGATATTTAGTTCTACGGAAACGGTTGTTCTGTACATCATGATAGCGGAGAATAGGCAATAGCGCATACTTAAAACATGGTGATTCACAATCAACAGAAATGACTGCATTCTCATCTCTTAACGTTTTTGGAAGATTGAAGGAGCCTCCACCACGGTAATTTTCTATTAGAGTAATTTTAAACTTGGCAGATTCTATGCCATCAAAAATTAGACCAGTATCGGGCTCGTTAAATTTATCAATATTTGATTTTAGTCCTTGGATGTGAAAATTTAACCAAGCTTCTTTATCGACTACCTCTGTAGCAGGAGAGGAGGGTATGTAAAACACCAACCTCTGTACTATTTCACCAGTATGATAATCAACTTTAACATATTTTATTTTAAGGTAGATGAGCGCTTTTATTCTAAACTGCTCTAAATTATGAAAGAGTGCATCTATAAATGTTGAATTTTGATGGAACCACTCCGGAAAATCAGCAATAGTTTCTGAGTATTCCATATGGTAATTTCTCACTACGTTATTGAGCGATACTTCAGTTAGTCGAATAGAGGAGGTGCTGTTACTATAACTATCAGTTGTGTGTGTGTGTGTGGTGAAGTCTATGTGAAGATAATTCAAAACCTGTTTAAAGGATTGGAAACAAAAGTCACAAGTAAAGGAGACATGTTGAATAGAATCATCTTCACCTCGGGACATTGATGATGGTTTGGGTTGGCACACACGTTGTCTGATGTGTCGGGTGAGATCACGCTTCCTCGTAAAGATGTGACCAGAATCAGCACATTCCCGCTCATTAGATTGCCGCGACTGGCCGCTTGAGCTTGAATTCATTCTATCATCAAGAGAAATCATTCTATCATCTCTATCAAAGTTATAGTTTATTGTTACAGCTTACCTTCACTTAACAGCTCTAAAGTTTCCTCGAGAAGGGAGCTATTTGGTAATGAAGTAGATGCCTGTAATTGAGAAAGATGCTATTAGCCAAACGTTTGAGGGAGAAAGGTGAGGAAATCTTCAACTTACCATTTCAACGAAATCAAGTTTAAGTATGATACTTCAATGTCAGAAGATGGTATAGTTTATCAAGATAGAGACTCCAAATATTCTCAACACGTCTCAAATATAGAATGAAAATAAGTCTGTTTCTTCCCCCTTTATATTCTCATATTCATCATTCATATGCTGTTCATTTGATTGGCTGCTTACTTGTACTTAAGCACTAAAAAATCAAGCTTATGGCATACAATTTGAAGTCATGAATTCACCAACAGCAACTCTCGCCGTGAACACACCAACTTGCCCTCCCGCTCTGAAAAAGGTAAAAGTGGAGAAGGAGAGAAATCTAGATGACATTCCAAAGTTGGAATTAGCATCTCTCACGGAGGAAGAAGAAGTGGAGATGATCTTCTCCATGACATACGGAGATGGTACAGTCAATCGTCCCAACCCAGAAACGAAGTGGAATGGAAGTACGTCTTTGGTGTGCTGGTTGCAGCGGAGGAAAGACTGCGACAACTGAAATGTGACTGTAGTAGCTGTGAATCGCTTTGGGACAATATCAGTAATGAAGAACTTTTAAACTACTTGTAATTTTCCAATAAATGTTTTATTTGCTATATCTGTCTGTTTTCACTTATTTCTGGGTAATGTAGTCATCAACATCATAGTGAAAATCTAATCATTTGACAGCTCAGTATAAATCATAGCAGCTGATGCTAGACACTATCATTTTTCCTATCATTTTTTTCATTGAGAGTAAATATCAAAAAGTAGTGACATGTGGTTCTTTATATTTATTTAAAATCAAAGCATACTTGATCGTTGGGAAGCATCTGACACTCTTCTCTCACGAGTTGTTTTCGGTGTCCACTCTTCGTCTGTTCAGATAATTCTTATAGTTTTGCTACCACTCTCCTGATTACTCATGCCTTCATCGCACTCATTGACGATCACAAAATTGTCATTTTAGCTGAGATTGATATATCTTGCAACCTTCTGACTTTAGCAGTCTTTATCTAAATTAGAGTGATTCTCATTGGGTGTTGAGGAAAGTATTGTTGAATATCCTATATAAATCAGAAGATTGCAGCACTTCTCATTCACATCATGCGATCGAACAGTCTAGCATGGCAAATTCTTCTGAAGCCTTGAATATTTTCTACAAAATTTTCGAAGTTGTTGATGAATGGGACGAGGATGTGGGCAGTGACGATAAAGCCAAAATCGCCAATGTCGGGGAGAAGAGTGGTAACAAAAGTGACATCACCCAAGTTGTATGGAGTGAGGGCGACTTCACACCAAAGACGACGCGACGCAGAAGAGTGCCGGATGCTCCAAAGCGAGTGGTATATTACAAGATTTATAATGACTTGAAACCAATCCCACGGAACTTTGATAAATAAATCTAAAGAACTACATGTCTTTGTTTTGCGTATTGATCTAGAAATGGACATAAAGGGAAGAATTTAGATATGGGGTTCATTGTATACATGGTTGTGAATATCATCACATTTATTATCGGTCTACTTTTCTATCAAAAGAGATCGTATCATTAGTAAAGAGAGAAGATGTATATGTTTGCGTGTGGCGCAAGAGTGCCCTCCCATTTCATCCCTTCATCATTTAGCCTCAATGACAGAGGCAGTTCTTAAGAGAACTCATGATTCATTCTCAGATAACGTATGCAATGGAGAATTTAAAAAGTAACCTGCGGCAGATAGCTAAGACTCAACCGATTGGCGTTCAAGGTGCTACGTTGAGCGAAGAGACCACGACGACCGTTGGAAAATCGGATTAATGAAGTCTCAAGCCCTTGTCACACTCATCACTACGATATCATCCGCTGTCTCAAGAGAGATCGCCCACCAAGAGGAAGAATTATACCGAAATCCTCCTTAACATGCAACGTTTCAGTTGACTGACAGCAGATACAACTTCGTGATTTTATTTGTATGATAGATTCAGTCAGACCGAAGTCTGTCCAAGGCAAACCACGTGGAGGTACCATAATATATTTGCCCCATGGTGGTCTTTAAAAAGACCGATGGTTCGTTCTCGGGAAATGAATAGACTTAGGTTTGGCCAATTCCGCTGAGACCGACTTGTAATCTCTCTATGTCAGCGGCATCGACCTCCTCTACTATAAGCTGACTGTTAGAGGGCGGTATATACCCCCACTCTGTTGAATTGGCATCATCGTCAGTTGTTGATGAGCCAATTCGAGCAAGGTTGTTGTAGACTCGCTCTCGCTCCTCCATCTCTAGAAACTCAATAAATAAATTTCTCGGTCTAAGCCGAGGCTTGTCAGGAGAGCTGACTGTTGTCTTAGGTGTTTTCATGATGGAATATAGAATGAAAATGAAAGAGAGGCAATGGTTTATATACCCTCTGATACAAAGACATGACTCAGTCTTTCTAATTATGTGATAGATTCAGTCAGACCGAAGTCTGTCCAGAGCAAACCACGTGGACGTACTATCACTCTTGCTGCGTGTGGCTCTTAAAAGAGCCGTTTGGGGCGTTCTCGGGATCAAAAGATCCTACGACTGTTGTAAAAACTCTGAAAGGAAAAGAATAGGAGATTAGATGCGGTAAGGAAATGATCATGTTGAAGTAACTTACTGGGAACTTTCTTCCGGACTTTTCGGACGACGAAGTCCTCAAGCTCGCCGGTGATGTCCATATTCATATGGAGACATCGGACTCCGTCGCCCTCGTAGCATTGCTGCGTCTGATTGGGATCGCTAGTGATCGTTGGGGCGTCACACACATTATTTTCTATGGTTATTGCTATGGCTCCTAATGAACTCTACATCACTCCCCTCCTCACATACTACCTTATGATGCACAGACACCCTCAACAACACTTTCCTCACATGCTCGCCCACCGTCCCCTCTCTAATGTGTTTCTTAAACTCTCTGCCTCACGGCAGCTACACTTGCCGATAAGCATTCGTGCATTGATCATTTTAGTCATAGTGACGATTCTGTAAAGATAGAGTAAAAATTTGATAGCAAGTGTTTATAGGATACTACTTGCTGATATGCATTGAAAGACTAAGTCCAAAAACATATGATGGCAATCGTCTAGGTGTTAGGCTCTTGAATTCGTTACAGGCATTATTCAGAGGGGATGTTATCCCAGCTGGAAGGCCTGGACCCGCAAATCCAACCTCGGGCGGACAGAGCGTGCGTCATGTCACTGTGTTGGTATCCGGGTGGAGTTATTTACAAGAGGAAACGTCCCAAGTCGCAGAGACTCATAAACGACTACTTTTTATTCAAAAACTTTAATCATCATCATTAAATACGAATTTACATTTTTCAGTATTTTAGTACTACTCATAAAACGTTTATAACTAGTCTGTCACCTACAGCGCATCATGAGCTGTCAAACGTTTTTTGAAACAAGTCTATAGTTTTTTGTTATAGTTTATAGTTAAGTTATAGTTATAGTATAGTTTTTTGTCAAAGTTATAGCCGTTTGAAGATTTCGGCCTACTATCATCAAATGGGCAGTCATGCTATACTGACTAACCTATAAGTCTGACTCCTCAGCTGATATCAGCAATGAAAAGTCAGAAGTCCGATATCGGACCTCAAGAGAAACGACTTACCTGTAGTCAGTTTCTCAACTTAGTGAGATTCCTCTCTCGAACTCGCACTCATATATCCTGTGAATATGCAATTGATTAGAGGGGAGTCAGACATTGGCTATCCAAAATTTGACGCTGAATCCAAATCTGGTCTTAGTTTTCTCGTCCAATGCTTCGTTCGCCCGCTGGAGTCAAAAACACAAAACTCAACCTCTGACGGCTCTCTAACATGACCAAAAGTCTCAATGTCACTCTGAAGCCTCAACAATGAAAGATCGGACCAAACTGTGCTTTCCAATGAATTTGTGGCACTCTTAGCTTTCAAACGAGCTATTGCACGACTTTCTACGATCTCTAGAACCAAAGTTGGAAGAAACGCTGCCGAGGGTGGTCGAAGTTCTTCGTTGTTTGGCCTACGACTTTGGAAACAAGTCCCCTAGACCAAAAATTTGCCAAAAAGTCCAAATCCGCCGTCCATTTTCACGTACGAGGCTTCGTTTAGCCGCTACAGCCACTTTCTCACTCAAAAACACACAAAATCACACCTAAACCACACCTACACCCAAGAAACACAACATGGCGACCCAGAATTTCATAAGGAAACCAAATCTAAACACAAAATAAACCTACAACCATCCCTACTCACCAAAAACAAAGAACGCCGCCCAAGAACAACCACGAAGGTCGACCAAGACACACCCGGCCGATGGACCCAGAACCACACCAACCCAACTCGCGCTCCAGAGGGGGGGGCGCTGTGCGCAGTTGGGAGGATTCCTTACTACTCACAAGGCTTGGTAATGTTTTTACAAGGCCAGTGGTGTGGTTTGTTGTAGAGTGCTCGATCTGTGTCTGCTAGACCTTGGTTCAAACCTTGGTCGGGTCAGACCCAAGACTTTTAAAATAGGCACACTCTGCATTCTTGCTAAACATTCAGCACAAAAAGAATGAGAGTGGATAAGTGACAACTCGACCACATGGAAGAAATGCTCCGTGCTTAATGTGCTTCCGAACATAAACAACGTTTATTTATTTATATATTTTTATATTAGCTTACTAGACATATCTTATTCAAACTGATCTCTCCTAGAATTCTATACAAGAACTAATTGGTGCATTACGCATATAGCGTCTGCATATGAGAATGCTGCCATGACAGCTATTAAGTCTCTAATGCATGTATATGCTCGGTTGTAGGCACTTGTTATCATTCATTCACTTGCTTCAATAATTGATTATCACTGCAATTATCATGCATGAACTTATGTTTGTAGTTAGATGCATCAATATTCGCATCCAATTAAGGATATAGTTTTATGTATTTCATTTAATTTGTCTGCTCAGGTCACTATCTAAATTGGTAACAAGCTATTATGCGACTTGTAGAGCATGTACAGTAGGCCCAGTAGCCTAACTCATTGAATTGAAGTAACTGTGAAAAAATCAAAATCAAGAATTAGTTGGGCCTACATATTGGAGTTTCACTAAATGTCCCCTACAGATACTATTTCGATAGAAGCACAGCAGCAAATGAGTGTGTGAACCTGATATCTTTTCCGAAGGCAAATGTAAAGCTAGCGCATCATGTGAGACTGGAACGCACACGCACTGTAAGTCGATCCAAAGGCTTTATTGTTCGCACAGCTTCTTGTCATTACATTTCCCATTCAATATAATAAGATGCTAATAAGATAATCCTCATTCATGGTTTTCTTTTTAGGGAAGATTTAGCTGCTAATGATGTCATGATACAGTTGAACAGTAAAGTGTTTGAGTTTTAAGAGAGAAAGGAAATCGAACACGTCGTTTTAGTCAAGTTCCTTGAACACTCAAGTTTCCCAAAACTGAAAAATGCCTGAAAACTCGCATAATTACAGAACAGGAATTTGTCAAAATAATGATATTTCATTCATAGGCAAAAGTGAGTTTTTCTGTATAAAACAGTGATATTTACAAAAGTAGACTCAAGCTTCATCAGAGGCGATAATATCTTAAATAGTTATGGCGTTTTACATGTGGAAAATATCTAAAAATGAAAACCATCAAACTCTTCTAAACACCGGACATGCTCGCATTTGTCTGTGTCTTGTACAAGAGAAGAGCAAATTAATCTGAAAATGAATTCTGTTGATAAAATAGTTGAATGGATGGTTGGATGAATCCTTGTTCTGAGAAAGCGTTCCTTCAACGAACACCGTCGCGAATAGCACAGCAGACGATTATAGAGAAGCTCATGCCGATTAACTGAAAAGAAGAATGATGATCCACGGTAATCTCTGCTTACAAAGTTCTTCGTAAATGATCACATGCCTCTAAATCTCTACTCAACAATGAAATTCAGCGAAATATAATAGTAAGGAATCAGTCTGTTTATTATCCCTATGATACTGCTGTGCAGTCCGTACATGGATGGCATACCTCTTATGGCTGGTACTTTGCACAACTCAAATGTAGCACCACGATGACCAAATGATGCCAATCTGTCACAAACTTAACCATCGACCAGTGTTTGACACTTTCGAACAGTTTGAACTGCACTACTTTCAAGACATTGCTTCTCCTTTGTTACAAACTAATTTCCGAATAAACATATGCAAACCATGTGGTTTTGAGTGCAGCTACAATGTCAATATCCTTCATCCTTGATCAGCTATAATGCTTCCTTTAAAATTAGACATTTTATGTGCAGCTTTGTATACGTGTATGCAACTTCATTTAAAACAACGTTCTGTGAAAACTTTAATTTATGTATCATCTACGCTAAACCAAAGCGTCCATTATACGGGAGGTGAATTTTAGCGTTTGAATAACATATGGTCGCTCAAGACAAATTTTCTTTATTGTTTTAAAAACATACGAGTGTATACACGGCGACGCATTTCGTCCTTAGACGTTCTTAAGGGCATAAGTGCTGTACAACTTAGCGAGGGATTATATAGTAAAACTGAACGGTCCACCAAATCATGTCATGCTTTCTGTTCAGGAGATGTTTACTCTTGAATATGTACCGACTTTCAGACAACTTCGCATGAACTGAATTGCGTTGTTTGCTTAGAATGGAAAGGTCAAAGTTCTCGACTTGCAAATCAGTCGGATTGCTGTGATCTTTATTGATACATGTATGTTCAAACAATGCACATTTTTGATCGCGATTTTTCAAACTGCGTTGATGTTCAGCATATCCATGTTTAAGCGGACGACAAGTTTCACCGATGTAATTTTGTATTGCAATTTTGTTAATTTGGTTCCCACTGCAGAACACAAATTATAATGACCATAATGACATGCATTGTTAGGAGAACCGCGCTTTGGAGTATTAGCCAAAACATTACTGGTTTTAGAAGTTATGTGGAGGGAGTTCAAATTTGGTCAAAGTTTTCATTTTTTCCGCACAATTTATCAGTAACAAAATCTAACGGCAAGTTAACAAATTCTCATTGTTTTAAAATTAGATTTGCTGTCTTCAGTTTTGCAATGAGTTTTATAGAAGTCATTGCTAATAAGTTGGCGTTTCATCAGAGGTAAGCTGGTTGCAAGTTCCTCTTTACTAGAACATCTATCAGAGACGTACTTTATGCTTTTTTTGACAAAGTTCTTTTGAACATAGCTTGAAAGCCAACTATCTTTTCGAATGGCATTCTTTAGAAAACCATTTATAATTCAATTACCATTTACTTTAGACGTACCCAAAAATAATTGTATGTTTTCATTTATAGAATTAAATATGTGGAACATTTTTGAAAGAGTTACATAATCGCTTGGAAACGGACCAACAATCACATCATCTACGTAGCGTTTATACTAGTGCGTTCATAAAGTCACTGTGCACCTCTTCTAACTTTGTTTTGCCAAAGAAAACAGTCGTAATCTTACAATTGTAGATATCTATCACATGCACTGAGTCACTGGCTCGTTTGGGAAGCGCAATTGAGTAGCTTGCGACATTCAACATGATCTAGAATTTGAATTTAACTTCACATTTGTCAGCTACTAACTCGGTGAAGATCAGTACGTTGCATTTCGAAGCTAAGCATGGTATGGTGTCAATGCGAGAGAAGAACTTCTTGGTCGAAAATGTTTTTCGCGCCAATGGTGAATATAATAATGAGGTGAAGAAGGGGTTTTTAGAAAGACTTCCTACATCTGATTTGCCTCATCGAAATGTTGATTGGAGTCCAATCAGTGAGTTCAGAAAAGCTGACTCGGTGCACGATCCATCACGCTCAGATCGACTATTTGGCCCTAATCTTAAGTGATAAAAAAAGTTATTCCTGAAAATGTTAATTCTGAAGCTATGACTCATTGCCCAAACCAGTCGATGCGTCGCTTATCCCAAGAAGTGGGTCTATCTCTCGGGGCGGCTCATCCTGCTGTAAGAAAGAACATAGGCCTATATCCGTACCGCATCTCTGGGCCAACATGAATTGAATGATGCCGATCATGACAAGCGTTTGTAATTCAAGTACTGTGTTTGGTTCAAGGAAAATCTAAATGTAAATAATGTTCTCGATAAGACTTTCTTTTCTGATGAAGCTTGGTTTCATCTATCAAGGCATTTCAGTAGTCAGAGTTCCCGCATATCGTCTAGTGAAAACCCACACGAATTTGTTGAGAAGCCATTACAATCTCTTATGTCAAGACTACAAATGTTTGGGCCGATATTCAACTACTATTGCAAAAATTATTTGACAAAATTATTGCTTCACTCGTTGACGAATTAAGTGACGATGAAATTTTGACTACTTATTTCTAGCAAGATGGAGCATCTGCGCATACCGCCAATTCCTCAATTCGATATTTTAGTGGAATATTTCAAACAAGAGTTATCTCTGAAGGAGTTTGGCATCCTAGATCCCGGATTTGAATGTCTTGGACTTTTACTGGTGGTTAGCGGTGAAGCAGGAGGTTTACGGAAGTAGGTCACGAAATCTGCAGGAGTCTAGAGAAAACAGCCAACAGCAAATTGACGCTATCAGGCACGAGGAAATTCACCGAATGTTTGAGAATATGAGACGTTGAATTGACATTTGTATTCGTGAACAGGGTGGACATTTTCAAATGTTTTTGTAGTATGTAAATAGATATTTTGTGATCACACAGAAGTCGAAGTTTCTACAAGATAAACTCCACTTTTTATAGTGCCGTGGCAAATTCTAAGCGACAAAGTATTGCGCATGCATTGATTTATTAGGTGCACAGTGACTTTATGAACGCACTGTATATCAGCGGCTTAATTTTGTGCATTTCATTTAATATTTCAAATGCTCTGCTCAATTTTGTGCATGACAATTATAGCTATTGGTAGAGAGAAATGGGCCGATTTCTCTTATCCACCTAGTTCTGTCGACCTTTGAAGGCGCAGGACACCGCAGCACTTGTCGTGATCTAGCCTAACTTTAATAGAAATTCGACTGTAAAACAAAGGGAAGTTACTTTTTTACTTTGCTCAATATCAATATGATCACCCGTCGTTTGGTCAACTAAGCTCAACAAATACTTTTAATCAATATAACTTTATATGAAAACTTTAATTTCTATGATCTCTACCATAGAATAAAGGGATTTTTCTGTAGGGCAACAACTTTTTTGTAGAAAAAACGTCCTTAGTTCCTCTGATGCAAAGTACAATGATCTGTATTGCTTACCATGATCAGACCAATTCCTATTCCAATGCCAGCGATAGTCATTAAATTGTTATTCGCTTTTTCTAGAAGAACTTGGTAACAGCCCTGAAAGCAAATGATTGCATGTGGTAACTGCTCGAGAATAGAAGAGTCACCAATGGATCATAGAATAAAAACATGAAATTATGTACTCACAGGTCGCTTAATTTGTTTCACAATAGATTTTCCACAAGATTGGGGAACCTTCGATTTTGTATATGCATAGTCTGCTTTACTCAACACTCCGCAGCATTTGAACTGAAATACAGATGCAGGCTTAAATATTAATATGTGATCATTTTACTCACTACTTTCACGTGAAAATTCGTTGCACACCTGCAGGAACCAAAAAACGTCATAATGCAGGCAACATAATCGGCTTTAGTCACCGACATAGTTTTTGTCAGCAAGAAAAAAGAAATCCGTACAACTCAATAGCGACCTTTACAGAATAAAGCATACGGAATTATAGACCTATGTTAAGACATGCAGAAATCTGATCTTAACGGAACTCAAATATAATCATCATTAACAAAGTGCGTAGAATCGGTTTGAATTTCATTCGGAGGCCCTTCGCTTCCATTTCGTAGGATCTTTTGTCAAAAAATGTTAACGTCGGAACATGACGAAAATGTCTCTCTCACGAATATGTTGCTGTAATATGTACATTTGAAATATAGCCTACTTTGATTCAATATGAATTGATTTCTATGATAATGTCTGATTCCTTCAACATAAGACATACTTTATAATTTTCTTAAGTAGAAAGATGCATAGTTTTCTGATTGCTTTATATGTGAATATTTTCTTTGAGAAAAAGGAATATGATATTCCAAAGCATTCCCAATGTAAGACGATCTCATTTTTAAAAATAAATTACAGGTAAAATACGCCCCTGCGGTTTCGTTCGCCACCAATTTACTCATGGACCGCGAACCGCTTTCTTTATACATGAGTAAACCTATTGAATTTCTATCTGCACTTATTATCATTCACTTATGCCATTTATATTGGTATGCCACATTGCTTTTTAGCTGCTGAAAATTCATCGTGAAGCCTACCATTACTGATTCACACAAAATGCGAAATATTTGCATCTTTCCGTAAAAAAAAGAGAAACATGATTGAAAACCTCAACTTGCGTCCACGACACAATAACAGACATTCACTTTCGATATGTATTGCAATGATTGATTTCGCTAAATCACATGGCAATTCATTCCAATTTGTACGGTATTGCAATGACTGTCCTCATATTCATCAATATCAGAAAACTGTCGACTATATTCATTATGACACATCAAAGCAAAATGCAAAATCACTTCAAAATAATGACTTTCTATATATTGAGAATATCATTTTGATACTCTGCTCTTAATTATAAGTATACTCTACTTTTTTTAAAAGATCCAGAAGAACAATTCTATATATTTACATAATGTTGGATGAAATCCATGTTTTCTGTTCGACTGTTTTCTTCGCCACCTTTGTACGCCATGACATTTTCATTGAGAGTATTTCTGAGTTCAATTTTCAACTAAAAAGGAAGAAGAAAGACATAATTGATACAAAATGCAATGACCGTATGCATTCGTGTAGTGATAAGCAAGTAGGTATATAAGCGTTTATGATTGATGATAGATATTCATGAAAGCATTGAGTTGAACACATCAGAATTTAAGAAAAATACTAAACACCAGTACATACACGTATATAGAAAAGAAAATTTCACTTGCCACGCACAATGTGAACAGAAATAGCGAAGAACCTATCTTTGATCAGACGTCTTGCTGAGTTATCTAAATGACACGAGTTTAATGTTCGCGACTAGAGAGAGAGTGTGACAAGTTGGTTTCACTGTATAACAAATGGGCAATTGCCAATAGAGGACTTATGATTTTATTCAAATGAAAAAAAACTGTTGCAAGTGCATGATGAACCATAAATTTTCGATGTGCTCTTTTCTGGAAAATGTCGAACCTACTAACAATTAGTTTTGATGATAAATTGAACCATTTAGGGGGAAGTATACGTAAATAAACAAGTTATAAGAGCATGATGGACAATTTTCAAATCGTTGACAAGCATTATACTCTTTAATGTTCGCATCACATGCAGTCGTTGAGAAGCCAACTTTCGCAATACTGAGATTTGGTCGTCGCACTTCAATTTGTCATTCACAATAATTCCAAGAATTATTACTGAGGTAGGCGATTGCTTGACGTTCTGATGAAATTCACTAGAATTTGACGGATTACGATGTTTACATAATAGCTGAGTCCTTGATACATTCATTTGAAATTCCATACTAATGACTTTTTGAAGAATGCCGTCAAAAGCAACCGATGAATGGTTGAAAGCAGCTATTGACTGAATAATAGTAGGATCGTCAGCGCACTTAACAATCTTGGTGCTATCACGCTAAGAATGCAAATGTTCCATATAAACGCTAGAAGAGCATGGCCCTAAGAGTGATCCCTGTGGAACCCCAGACTTCACAATAAACGATGGACATTGCGCCTATTAATAACAGCTCGCGCAGTTCTAGACACCTAATGCCAATAGGCCACATTGCCATGATCAATTCTACCACTCAACAAATAGTTCAGTAATTTGTTGTGATGCACTTGTAGTGTAGATTGTCGAAGGTTTTTGCCATGTCCAGGTAGGTAATGCACACTGCATTTGCTTCTTGCTTGTACAAGGATGACGTTGCTTCGTTGAGAATTTCAATTAAAGCACAGTCGTCGTCGAATCTAAAGGCCAATTTTTTTGTCGATTTTTGCTATATAATGTAAGAAATGGATCCTACATATACTTTAATACGATTCTTTCGAAGACTTCTGAATAGTGGATAAAACAGACAAATTGTATCTGAATTTGTGCAGCAATGGATTGTTCGCTTGTATCTACGATTATAGTCAATTATCTTCGTGTATAAGCAATACAGAATAATCTGCATAGTACCATGATGCATATTTTACATATGAAAAAGCATGATTTTTGAATATTTGAAAATATTCAAATGATCGTGGTATAACAGAGATGCTATGGGGTCCGGCGTCGGAAGCTAGCTGTCACTCATTGAAACTTAAAGTGAAAATTACTTTTGCTTAAGTCTGTTCGCATGACTGATATTCATAATCTTGCGTTTAGATTGCTTCATAACGTGTGAATGATAAGTTAAATTTATATACATGTACACAATCGTCGTGTAAATCGCATTTCGTCTTAGATTGACGGTAGAGGTCATCATATGACACTATGAAGTTGGTAAGGTTAAAGACCTGATTTTATCAAATGATACCATACTATAGACAACGTTTGACATAGAAATTTACCATCTGTTGAGAAGCAATTGCCCAAATTCCAGCCGTCAGTAGTAGGATGAAAATCAACGCAAGTATCAGGAAAAACTGAAAATAAGAAAAATATTGATTGACTGAGATACGTACATAGAGACATAAATTATTGTTGAAATTCACTTATGCATGTAAATGCTGACATGACCGGCATCACTTTGAATTCAGCTAAGTGGTACCAAGTACTTCATCAATTTTTGACACGTTTATTCTTTATAGGAGTCTGTTCTTGCATATCATTCATTTCCATGCAGTTGGAGTTCGAATGACTAAAATCAAACATAATTTTCTCGTCGATCTATTTGGATATCTCGTGGAATATTTGCACCAAAGCGTCACTTTCCGGATATCTATTTTTTAAATAAAAATGGTCGGCTTCGTTCATTCAATTGATTGGACCATTAACCACAGAACTAGATTGTTTAACCGTATCACTTCGCTAGAAGTGCAAACTGATTCAAAATGATGCTACATGCAGGAACTTGCTAAGTGGGCAAAAAAAATTTTTGATACCTTGTAGAGATAGGAAAAATAGTCTTGCGCCTCTTGCAGATTGATGTGAATTCCTTCAAAATGCTCTGATCGCCACGACTCCTTTATATTAGAAGAATTCAGATCATTGCGCAAAAGTTTTCTCGATAATGTTGGAAAAATTATTATTAATTACATAATTTATCCTTATAAAAAATTATTAAAAAACTTAGCAGGCGAACGAAACGTTCACAAACTTTTCTGTAGAGGTTGGCATCGACTGTCTCTTTGCTGTGTGATCCGGTTGATAACAGTCACTGAAACTTCGCACAATTTGGCGTGTTTAATGTTGAGATGGCTGCTCATTGTTCGATTGCTATGGTATCATGTCAGCAGATTGTACCAGTTCATTAGCGTTACATGTTCCAGTGCTTCCTTTCTAGTCAGACAGAAGAAGAAACGACCGGTCTAATTCTGTGATATTTACAATTGATAACAATTGACTGCAATTTATAATTACACATTGATTTATAATTGAGCCATGTGAAGTAAGAAATCTTTATCGCTGAACCAGATAGTTCCTTGTACAGTCTTTAGACGTCTGTATATGTGACTTGTTTCTTGAAATGTATATTACTCATTTTAACTTTTCATTTTAAAATGTAAGCTGACATGATTCATCCTATGCTTCCGACAAAGTGATCGATTTGTTCGTCATATTACATTTCTGCCATTGATTAGTAAAATCGTGTATTCAGTATTTCAAGCTTGCTATGACCGCTAGTATGTTGATGTTTTGTTTAAAATTTGGATGCACTATTTTGTTTGGCATGACCTGACTGAGTTAGCCACAATCCGATAATGCATGTGATGATTTGTAATGAACAACAAGGAAACATAGATGGCACAAAAGTGAGAAGAGAGTGAAGAAGACATTCGTATTTTGCACCACGGACACACAGACATCATAGTCCCTTTTGCTGCAATCTCGGATTGCAAAGCTCGCTGGCTGTTGTGTACAGTGACGCCACGTCTCCCTGAGCACCATCGATGGTGAGGCGATTGGTGCACATCTCCAGTCCAACTTCTCACACTCCTCGCCAGCTCAACTCCTACAGATCCTGCATCAAATCTATCTGCCTCCAAGTAATAATTTGAATATTGCAGCCGGGTTACACTCATAGCAGACGCGTCTAATAGAACTCTACTGATGGATTTAATCCGAGAGCTACTGACTTTTTCTTCCTAGATTCGCACACGAGCATCTTGTTCTTTTTTTAATTTATATATTGTCACCCAGCATCAATAAAACGACAATTCCTAAGTTATGGTTCCAGTCATGACGCTTTGAATAACTGTTCAACGCTTCAAGTCAACTAGTTGTCATGACGGCTTGATCAACCTTATAAGCAAATTACCCAAGCTGAATGCTTGACAAAATTGCGTGTTTCCATAGAACGACATAGAAGAGATCATCTGCCTTAAAAGTGATATAAAAAATCTAGGAACGACAGATCTCATTGTGAGTGATTAAATGAATGTTAGATTACTACGTTATCAAAAGTGTACCATACTCGGGAACATTTGAAATTCATAAAGAGATGCAATTTTGCGATATTCGATGCTGTCTGACGTACAAGACGACTGGAACCCATAACTTAAAAATGTCGTTCTATTGATGCTGGGTGATAATTTATAAATTGCATGCATAAATAATAAGAAGCTCGTGCACGAAATTAGGAAAAAATGTCAGTAGTTCACGCGCTAATTAACACGATTAATTTGATTAACTCAGTTACTATAGTAATTAGGCAAATTGTCTCACGTGTCAGACAGAGTTGCTAAGGTTGAAGACACTGCCACCAAACTTACGTATGAAGGCGTGATGCCTCAGAGAGTTAAGGACCTGCGCCTTCTCCGGAGGACAAGTAGGACATATCATATCACTCTCGAACAATTCTAATCCAAGCCAAATTTTGGAGAATCCGCAATTGGTTAATATAATATAATATCTGCCTTGATTAAATCGTGAAAGAAATTCTAACAGTGTTAAAATATGTAAACGACAGTTTAGATTGCCAGAGAGGCTTGATGATCTTTGAATTCTTATTATTTTCAATTTCAGACTAAGTTATTTTTTTCAAAAAAATTGAATTTTAGATTTCTAATTCCTTATTTTCAAGAGTTTGACTTGTTAGGGTTTATGATGAGACATGTGTACATGTAATAATTCTGACTCCATTTTAATTGTAATTTCTAGTAGCTGACCTTTACTTTGGTGAACAAATCAATAATTTCAGAAAAAGATGCTTACTGAGAAGAGCATGCATTGACTTTCACGAAAAGCACCACAGCACCCAAGGAATCCAGTTATTGTGACAATTATTCCAATAATTATGAGAAGGTATGAGCCTGTAAAAGAAAGCAAATATCAACATGTTGATAGCGTACTGTCACATTTGGTAACAAAGCGAAAGGTATATGAGGACAATGTAATTTATTTAATATTGATGCTGTATTCATGATAGGTGAGCATACAAGTTGCAAGCAATTTTTGTTTTTCATTGCAAGTAGACTATAGGAGAAAGTTAAGATCTGAAATTTTGCACATTTGCGAATATTCTCAATAAGCATGTAAATTCCAAACTGCCAGAAATAGGAACAAATATTTCAAAACAGTTTTTTGCACATTATTTATGTCTAGATCAAGACCACTAATCGAATGAATACTTTTTAAAATTAAAGAATGAAAACTATAAGTTCAAATCGAGCGCTAGAATGTTGCTTAGAACGCTGAGGCAATGTTATTTCCAGATTTCACTATTTATTAAGAATTCAAACCTTGGAATGTAAATCCAAAAAATTGCTATATGTAGAGAGATATGTAGAGTATTTATCAACTACATATTGAGATGTTCAATTCAAGTCATTTTAATTCATCATTTCAATAGAACGAATTTTTCATAATTATGAGTTATCAGACGATTTTCACATAACAAAGAAGAAGCAATCTGAGCATATCAAATCACCCAAAATGATTTGAAGGGGAAAATCAATTTTCCGAATTTCGGGGAATCAATGGAATGCATTCTGTTGATGAAATAATAATTGCTTTGTAACCTACCTGTAGTACCAATGCTGAGAGAGCCAAAGAATTTTATATCTAAAATTTACAGGCAATAATTTTGAAAATTGAAATTTTGACATGTAGCATAGTATCATACAACAAGATTTTAGTTGCAATCATGCTTACAGATGGACAAAAAGGCCAAGTTTCTCATTCGTTCCAATATTTCGTAACCCAAACAATCCCCTGTAGAATTCTTCTATTGTTAATTTTCGATTAAAACCTGATGACAAATATAAGTCTTCCTCGAAGAAAGAAGTACACTACGAGCACATTTCAATACTTTGCTTGTAGAACATTTTGATTTTGCGGATGCATCTCAATGATAAAACCTCATCCAATCTTCTGATTTCTAAGCGGTATATCATTATCAGTCTGTATCTGTTCATGTATCACTCGAATAGTTAATCGAGAGAATCCAATTACTATGCTTTGTAATTTCGTTGCTTGTGCAGCAAAATCATTTTGCGTCGAACGCTTTCTGTTATTATCATATAATCGTCAACTTGGTGGGGGGAGGGGGTTCAACGTACAGGAAAAATGCAAATACTTTGTAAATATTCCCAGGTAATACAAGATGGATTGAGACTTCTAAATGCTGTATGAGATTTCTTCAGGTAAATTTGTGGAATTCAAGAGTAAATAAACTCATCTTGGAACTCTTTTCCCTAATGATTAAATTCAAATATTTGTGATGCCCCTTGACGTATTCGATGCGCATTGTAGTCTGCATGTTCCTCATAATCGTGCGCATGCATGTTTACGTGCGTATCTAAACTTTCGCTGCGACAATTTCTAATCTGACGATGAGATTCTAAAAGTAATCAAAAAAGTCAGATTTTCTCAAATATGTGATAAGTCGTCTTGATAAAGACTTTAAAACACACTGCAATGAAAGATTTTTCAACTTCTTACTCAAATCAAAATTTCTTCCGACCTTTTCGCACAACCATGATCTATATAGTATGTCTTTTCGACCAACAAATGAAACTTGATGAAGATTATAATTAATGTTTAACTGAGAATGTGTTTGAGAATTCAAAAGTGAATTTGATCCTCATCGTCATGTAAAAAGTGCTCGAAAGCTTAACTCACATTTTGTTGCAAAGACTTAGGTTGGTTTCCTATGCAGCAAAGAGGGAAAATCTCAACACACCAAACATAAGAGGAAATCATTTATGAATTGTGACAGTTCAATAATACCTGTAACGAGTACCTGATTTCAATAGTTCGAGTAAATAGTACTCTGCTAGCAATATATTTTTGAGTACACTAGGCATATACAAGAGCTGTAAAAAGCTTCTGTGCACGGTTTTTAACATTTAAAGAAATCTTGTTTGGTCTAATCTGTAGCTTGAGCTAGGCAGTTGACCACAAAAATTTGTGACTTTAACTTAAATACAGCAACATTGATTCAAACTGTCTTCTTTTTAACAGAACATTGCTCAAAGAAACTTTCAACCTTTGCCTTTATAGGTTGAAAGTAAAAGTAGCAGTCGATGACTTCAAAGTATATATTATTACGAATGTAAGATATATTCCAAGAATCCTATTTCATGAGGAACCCTATAACACCCTTCTTCCACCAAACAGCCTCTTACTGATGAAGCATTCTTGAAAAGATAAAGAACTGTTTTCTTCCCCTTTGAAGAATCACTTTCATCCATAGAACCCTGATTTCACTCCACATTCTGTGGACAGGTGTTTGCTGTTTGTTAACAACTAAAAAGTGATTACCGGTAATTACACAAGCCCTGTATGCAAAATATTTTATAAAACTGAAAATGACGAGACAAGTACTTAATGTGTGAGTCCATGTCTCTGACTTCATACTCAGAGAAAACGCTGCCACTCGTATATCCCACACTCATCAACAGCGGAATATTAAGCAATACCGCATATTCAGACGCCTTCGCTTTCCCCTGGCGATAAAAGCATACCGGTAAATACGATTGGGAACTCTCCGGGTGATATTCTGTGTTGTTCAATTGATCTCGAGACAGTTGTTCGATATGGAGAAATTGGTGCTATATCTACGGTAAAATTTCAGAACATTGCCATTATGTAATGTATTTCTTTTACTTACCGGTGTGAATGAAAGGGATGTCACTAAATAGGGTTCCACGCCCAGATCCAACTCGAAGCGTTATACCAATAATGAGTATTGCAATACCAACAATCTGAAGGAAAATGAGATCGATATTTGAGCTCATTTGAGACAATCTCATGAAAAGATCACGGCATTAAACTGAATGATCGATAAGCGATATCGCAATACCTCTACTGTAGGTCAGGGTTTCTCAACTTTGATGGCATCGGCCCATCCTTTATTGTCATCTTTCTTTCAACCGCAAAAATCCTATGTTAAAATTTGGTCCACGACAGTTAAAATAGATGTTTTAGAACCATCTATTTGCTTACTAGCTATACGCTGAGCAACGACAAATGCTTATAAATTCAAAAGTGACCTAAACCTGTAGTATAATAGATCAGGATCAGGAAAATGAACAAATTGAGACCATATTCTTAAATTTCCTTTATACGGCACTAAATTCACTTATCTTGAATCATTAGATATGCGACATTGCATTTATAATGTACAGGATGGGCCAGAGGTGACAGCGTTTCAAATATTTCTTTATTTGATCTGCAGTATTAATATTAAGTACTTCAATATCAGTCAAAGTTTCAATTATCAGTGAATCAGCTTGCAGGTCATTAAATTCAAGACCCAAAGTTGGTCATGCGATTTTGGTGATATTCTTTGTCTAATTAAATTGAAAGTTTGTCTCACAGTTTCTTTGATTTCATGTCTTGTTTCTGGCCTCTCAAATTGGATCTTCTTTTTCGTAGGAGGTTAGGCAAGACCTCCTTGTTGGCAACGGGACTGGACAAAATTTACCGAGCAACTTGAATTGATGTGTGAAAAGAGAAATTCTCGGGTCGTTCATGAAGTGTGGAGAGGGCTCCATCTTGCTGTAAATTACTGATTTTACATTCATTGTTTCTCAAAATCCGACACAAAATTCTTTTCCTGCATTTGGAGATGTTGATGCGAGTAATATAGCCAGTTAAATGTACATCCGACATCCTTGCACATGCCACAACGTCGACTTTCAATGACGTATCATGTATACGTTCATCCGAGAAAAACAAATTATTTATCATCGGTGATGACTTACTCTCCCCAAGAATATAAGTACATTCCAGATGAATCTGGCGATCTTCAGTTAGATATTTAACAAATGTTGCTTTAAAAGCTTATGAGAAACAAATCTCATTCTATTGTGTAGACTAGATGTAATATGAGACACTGACTTAATTATGTATTTGATATGCATTGTTGTATAGATCGTCTCTACTAAATGTGTTTTTATTCATCAATATTTAATCAGATAATCAAGCATTTAATATCCATAAGAAAGTTAGGGGTTGCAATGATTAGAAAGTGTCTGCAGTGATTTGAAGCATAGTCACTTCTGGTCCATGCTGTGCATAATGAGTATTACTAATGACGATTGTTGACTTATGCATAACGTTTACTATTACGCTGGACTATTTTTTGTAAAACGGATTTCTCCCTACTCATCTATGCATCAGTTTTCCTGGGAACAAGCACGCTACTCTGAAACAACAGCCAGCACCAAGGACTCCCTGTCATGGCGTTTCCCTTTCCTACTCCATTTGTGTCTGCTCCCGTGTTTGATCACGATAGAACTAGAAGTGACTGGCGATATTTTTAAATAGTGCCTTAAGCCTTTATTTAGAAAACTACACGCGGCCGAAAATGCTAAGTTCTATTAGAGGTAGATTAAGAAGCAACAAATGATGTTGGTCGATTTTAGCCGATTAGACTGTTCAATATTCAATACTTTGCCCTCAGTTAGCGGTTCAGGCACGTGATTCATGACTTTCCGCTTTACAACTTACTTTTTTGCTAAATTTTCTCTGTAATTATTATGGAACAACCCGATCGACCATCAAGTGATTGCAGACTAACTTCAAATTCTATTTTTTTCCATGCACAAATAAAGTACTACGTGTTACTAAATTCCATTGACTTTCAATCTCCCGCGTGACCGCTATGTGCAGATAACATCGTCAGAATGGCAGTTTCAGCTGGTGTCTTAACATGATGTACGCATACGCAGAGGAAAATGTAAATATTGAGCGGCTTGTGGTGACTCATGTCTTCCAAATTCAACATTTTTTTGAATCTTATCTCATGCGGGTTGAATGTGATCGGCAATACATGATGTACTAAGCACTTGACAAATACTTATTTGAAAGTAGACTTGAAACGTGTATTTTCTGCATTGAATAGAATGTTGTTGTTATAAACATTGATGTCAATATAATCGCATAAGAAATGCTTTGATTTTAGATTTCAATTTCAAATAAGTGTGTCAAAATGGCCAGTAATTGCTTCTCTTTCACTCAATTTGTATTTGTGTGAAATGCATGTATGCATTCATATGCATACATGATGCATATAGCATGATTGCCATGTTATTATGTTATGCTATGACATAGCTTAATACTTAGTTTTCAGGACTGTCTGACTACAGAGGATATTCTAATATAAGCAAAATAATAAGTCACTACCTCTTTAAAACGTTCTGCAACTTGCGAATTCATCATCATCGTTCTGGTCGCCATCGATGTCCCTATAGAGAAAATTCTGTTTCAACTATTTTTCGTTTTCTTATCTTCAGAAATGGAGCAAATCTCCCGGATATCAGAGTGATATCACCCGCAGTTTTTCACTCAACCTTGGTTTATATCATCGAATATAACCGAATCAATGGAAGTAAACAATCTACTTTCTTATTTAGTCTGTACAGAAATTTGAATTCTTGAATCAATCTTGATTACAAAAACATTAATATTTGCATCACCTGACACGAAAGTCACAATTCTAAAAAAAAGTAAGTTCTTGTTGAGAGAATGAAATATCTATTGAGATCGCAAATAATAATGTGCAAATATTTGACAATTCAATGGCAAAGCGAAAATATCTCGAAAAATTGATCGTCTGAAAACAAAGTAAATGCTACATGAGAATCAAAACAAATTTCTTTCAGAAGGATATTTATGGCAGTTTTAGTCAGCGACACGTACGGTCGTAGGAGGCTTACTCCATGTATAGTAGAAAGGTTGTAATTACTTCACTCTTCCCAAAGATCACCAATGACGTCATCAGGGACTTTTGCATCGCTTTTACGCTTTGACGATTCGGTTTGGGCGACTTTGAGTGGATTAATTCAAGCAGTTAGAGTCAGACCTTCAATTACATACGATAGAATGGAAACCGAAAAACATCCGGAGTGCACCTCCTGCGTTTTTTCCAGCAAGGACTGGGAAGTATTCAAACTATAGCTTGCAGTATCTGGGGTGAATGACCAAAATGACCGACTGCTCAACAGACTGCTCTGCGTTTATTTATCCTGGTATGGCCTTGGCACGCAGAGATCGCAAAGTGCCAAGTTAGCTAAGCATAGAATAAATAAAAGTACACAGACTTCAACAGTTTACGACAACAGATTCCAAGGAATTTTCGAAGCCCGTCGCGTCCGGTCCTCTGTTGGTCATAAATATGACGATCATTATAACGCTACTGCAATCACGTCAGTTTAAAACTGACCGCCCGGCCTGATTTCTGGAAGGCAGGGCCTGATCAGCGGTCTGTTCCTCCTTGGCAATACCAAAGTCAATTGGACTCTAACGCATCGTTAGAAAATACAAAATAAATTACAAAATTTAAAGCGCCACAAATTTGCGATTCAACTTCTTTAAGAAATATATATTTTAAATGGCTTGGAAGTACTGAATGTGCTTCAGTGTGCAGACTTTTATTTGTCTGATAATGAAAACATGAACAGTAGGTTCATAGCACCTAGATAATCTACTTGTGTATTTGACAACGCCCTCTAGGCTCTGACAATAACAAAACGGCACCCCAGTCCGCTTGTATTGATCGTAAAGCTGTATAAATAGACGTCTTAATAGTTTCAAAGAATTTCATCACATGTATGATGAAACTGTGATCCTGTGTCGCATTAGTGATGACGAATTGAATAATTGTTCCAGTGATCACTGCACCTTCATTAGTATACATTTCATTAATTAATGCCATGATATGTCCAGAAACCTGCGGAAATGTCAAACTGCGCATCTCAATGCCTGGAAAGTTCACCAAGACATTTAGATGATGGTCGAATGGTATTTGTGTAGAAATAATCAGCAGTTTATGCAGGACAGACTTTAAGCGTGTGTAAACATGCTTGCCCATTTTAACAGTTAGCCGCGTTTCAGTCAACGGATGACCAACACCTGCTGACTGTATAAACGACGCAAATGCATTCATGATAAGTGCCAAAATGCATTCCTGGATATCCTAAAAATGTGCATTCTATATTCAACACATGAGCAGCTATCGATGACTGCACTAAAAGCTTATATGAATTTCTTGCAGAATTCTCCTGTACATGTACATCAAAATGATCATATCGGTGGACTCGCATGTATTATCTAATTTCATGCAATTTCCATGTTCCGCGCGATTATAGAGCAGCATCGCGTAAGTTTGCATGTGGGGGTCTGATATGGTGCATTTTTGTAAAAGACTGACTAGCCTACAACCAACTGATAAGAATTTAGCCACCTATAAGCCTACTTTCCAATGCTCTGTCTTCGACCCGAAACTTCCGCTGTTCTGACTAAAATTATTAACACGGCAAACTGGTTGAATGTACTGAAAGGATGCTTGTGAGTGCAAAGCCTGATCGACAAGATTGATTATATCAGGGAATAGGCCTACAACTCAAGCACACGCAGATGAGATGTGGAAGATTTTCTTTCAAAAATAACCGATCCATTTCACCTGTGAAATGGTGTTCTAAAATTCGAAGTAACTTCAAATGGCATTATAAAAAACAGGGACGACTTGGAGATACCAAAGAATTCAAATATTTAAGAAAATGCCAGAAATTGACAATTTCAAAATGTCATTGATAAATCTTTAGTAAGTAGCATCTATGAAATATTAGAATTTCCGATGCTCCATTCGATGTCAGTGGTATAAAGAAGAGGTTTCAAGTTGTATATGAAGAAGTTTTTTCATTAATTGAGAAGCATAATTTCATTTTAACAAATAAATTTCATCATCTCTCCTTAAATCAATTTGATTAACTGACACTTGAGATAATTAATCAACCTTTACTTTTTCTACATTATTTTCTTATGACATATTGTTTATGCAACTTTTATAACGATCGTTTATCTACTGCATTTCTTTTGATTCAGTAATCTGTTATGTCTATAAAGCTGACCTTCCTTTTATCCTCGCATGCGCCTGAGATAGGCAAATATTCATCAAAAATCTTCCAAAAATAGCAAGACTGTTTGATTCTACCTGTGGTATATTCAGCAGACCTAAAATCGGAAAAATCGGAGACCGGAGATCAAAATTTCACAACGAACCGGACCGGTTATTTACGAAACCTAGACCGGACTGTAAATAAATTGGATGACTTTGCAAATTGATAAGGTGCTTGTTGATTTATGAAGTGATTGAAATAGCACTCATTTAAACGCATAAATCGCTTGAAATTTGATTTAAGTGAGTTTAATAGGATCGAAGTTTTTAATTTAATGCACCAATTCGATTAACATTCACTCACTAGACTAGGTTTATTTTAAACAACGCATTTTTGTTGGGGAAGATATAAGCCTACTACATGAATCATTTCTCGTAGGGTGACAAACACTGTTAAATTTTGACGTTCTCTCTTTCTCAAGAATTTCTAGTACTAATTTACATCGGTACGCAATTATTGTTGTATATGTGTACATTATCGATGTCGGTATGTATGTCATGCATGGGCATGAATAAATTCAGATTTATTTAGTTTGAACAGAAGCAGTTTTCCTACCCGACCAAACGAATAAGTCAGGAAAGGTCGAAGAATATCACAAAACAGCTCAACTAAATTCTGAGAATTTGACAATAATCTATAAAATTCTATCAAAAACTTTAGCAAAAGCACTTTCTCTGTTTCATGCATGCTTATACAGCATATCAGATACCAAAGGAAAATGTCACAGAATGTCTAAGAATATCACAAAACAACCCAATTAAATTCCTAAAATCTAACAATGATCTATAAAATTCCATTGTTGCCAAGTTAATCTTTTTCGATAGGAAACAGCAATTCCTTCTCCGAAATTTCGCAATGAAGCATGTCATGTGAGATGGCAAGTCAAGGTAGCTGACGATTTCTAATGATTGCCTGTCGACTTACTGTCTTACTAAAAATGAAAAAAATCATGTATAAGATATTTGATTATATAATTGTGGTATAACAGGTCTAAGACCGGTCTGAAAATTTAGATTAGACCCGAAATACCGGTACCGGACCGGAACGGCGGACCGGTGGATCGGTTCAAGGTCTGGAATATCGGATGATCACGATGCGATTCCTAGGTTTATATTTATGAAATACTGCACTCATGTTGAAAATCGATAGGTTTCGCTGAAAGTTTACTTTCACAATGTCTGCAAATTCTAGCAAATTTCAGACCACATGATATGGCAAATGGCGGGAAGGCTATAGTTCAGTAAGGAATGTAAAAATACAATTCTCGCCCGATATGTATAATTCCATGAAAATATGCAAAATGAAATATACAGCCGGACATTTCGGTTCCTGGCCCTTCGTTAATGGCAAAACCGTTGATAACAAAACATCATCAAAGGATCTGCCATTGACAAAGGAAACATCCAAAAGAGCCCAAATAAGTAAAAATCTTTATAATCAGGACTCTAAGTAAATTAGCTTGCCTCAGTTCATGTTATTTACACTGTTCTCGTGAATGCTGTTATAATTATTGCATTGATATGCGGCATTCATGATAAATACATTTTTAATATTAGATCGTGCGTGTTCAAAGAGAGCTTACATCTTTTTGCATTATGCACAACAACATGCCCTTCCCCGTCTTGGTTCAACATCAATTCTTGATTCTTCCGATGCTGCAGATCTATGTTAAGGTCCATTCCCACCGGACGCTGCGCGTCTCAGGCGTCCAGAATTTTTGTTCAAAACCTTAACAAACCTATGGGACTGTTCCCACCCGACGCGCGGGACCACGCGTCCAAGAAATTTCAGAAAAAAGTTCTGTAATGACGCGGGGTTTGCTTTACGAGATAGGAAAATCCATCCCGCGCCAAGACGCTTCGCGGCTTGCTCTACCCCCCGCATTGAAATCTGAACAACACACGTTGACAGATGTTCCTACAGAGAAATGACTGACTTTCGACATAGCCATCCGACAATTTGATCAAATGAACATCAAAATCCCTTATCAGTGCACTTTCATACTCTGTCAACTATGAAATCGAATTCATGAATGCATTTGGAGATGAATGGTATTTTATTTACTGCAAAACGAGCATCGGCGACGAAGATGAGAAAGTTGTTACTGTTATCGACTTATCTGACAATCTTCATAGATATTTGAAGCAACTTGTCCCTGGTATCACTTTGTAGAGAAAATTCAAAACGAGAAAATTCACCCGAACGTTTTCGGCCATTCTCATCAAGGATGTACATGGCAATGAAATTACAGCTAAGAAAAAGAAATGGAATGATGTTAAATGAATTCATATACGTCATGCACGTGTCTACATGTGGTTTGCAAAGATCTACATTTGACTAGTATCTAACACTCTACTCATTAACAGTTAAGTAATAAGAACATGCAATCTTAAAAGACAAAGTTAATAAGTCATCTGTCTAACTTATCTGAAGCTAAAAGTCAAGACACAAAGAAATCACATAATCCTTCTGGATGCACAGTTTAGGCTTTTCTCTCTTGATGAGCAAAGCCTCCAATATCTGTAGTTCTCTAAAGGTTCTCACTTGTTTCACCACTTTGAATGACTGTCTGGGAAAATGGATCCCAAAGTGGTACATCGACGGCAAGAAGAAGGCAGGAGTGTCTGCAATTACAAGACATTTAGTTTCCTGCTCCTCTCCGCCTGCCGATCCCAGACAGTCATTCAAAGTGGTGAAACAAGTGAGAACCTTTAGAGAACTACAGATATTGGAGGCTTTGCTCATCAAGAGAGAAAAGCCTAAACTGTGCATCCAGAAGGATTATGTGATTTCTTTGTGTCTTGACTTTTAGCTTCAGATAAGTTAGACAGATAACTTATTAACTTTGTCTTTTAAGATTGCATGTTCTTATTACTTAACTGTTAATGAGTAGAGTGTTAGATACTAGTCAAATGTAGATCTTTGCAAACCACATGTAGACACGTGCATGACGTATGTGAATTCATTTAACATCATTCCATTTCTTTTTCTTAGCTGTAATTTCATTGCCATGTACATCCTTGATGAGAATGGCCGAAAACGTTCGGGTGAATTTTCTCGTTTTGAATTTTCTCTACAAAATCTTCATAGAGTGACACTCCCGGTTACTATAGAATAGACAGACGATGTAAGTTAATAAAGGTCGTTTTGTGAGCTAACGTATGGCAAAGTGAATCCGTGCGTCATTGTGCCTTTTTGTCATCCTATGAATGAAAATGTGTAAATGATATGTGTGTCCTTAAAAACACTATTCTTTAAAAATGCTACTCTATGTGAAATGTCAAATGATTAGTTTTGCAAAATTATGTAGTTTATAGCAATGTTCATAGCCTAACGATTGATTTGTAATGTCAATCACTGAAAAGTATGCATTATTTCATTTGCAATTGGAAAAATAACTTGAGCAATGTCGGTCTCTTTCATCGGTCTTTAATTGTTCGCCACTCCTTCAAGCATTGCGATGAAGTCATCAAAACACGTTTATCATCAAAACATATCGTTTATTTGACGCAGATGGCAGAATTCTTAACCAATTTAGTTAAAACACACTTCATTTAAAAGGAAATTTCACGAAGAAGATGATGATGGCATCCATTTTGCAAGCAGCAGTCATTTTTCCTCCTTCAAAATGCTCGCTTCTATCGCTCATGCTCATCGCAGTGCGTGACAACAGTCGATATAGCTTATACTTGTGTTGACAGTTTGACAAAACGATTGATTTCACTTGGTTTTTATGGATAGTTTTGGCAGCGAAATATTTGATCTGATAGTCCCTCAAATCATACGACATCCATAACTTATTGATTTTGATACTCAAGAGATTAATTTCTGCAGATTCGGACTTAACTTAACGAACAGGACGGAGTGTCTTTTTGTCGCCATATCATACTGAACTCAGTGCTCTTCTCAGATTGAGACTATTTTCTAGACTGTTGGTCGAGCAAACCTCATCATAGAATTACTCGGATATTGCTCTAAAATAGACTGCCCCAAGCAACGCTTCAATTCATAACGAACTGTTCTCGTTTGATGAAACTTGCAGATCTAAGAACCTGATTACATCACACTTTGTTAACACTCATAGATCTAATGCAAAATGTCTCTGTATTTCCTCCAGAATGTGTCGTTTAGATATCATTTTCGAGTCATTATGCTTGAATGTTGCATCTGAAAACTGAGACGTCATTTAACTATCTCGGAAAAGTGTCATATTATGGTGTCTTGTTTGGACTCATTCGAATGCATGTTAATTAATTAATTAATTAATTAATTCATCAAGGAATATGAATAATATGTTAATTATTTAGCAATAAGAAGTGTCCATAATGATAGGGTATTTGTAGTTGTCCCCTCTCCATTCCCCTCTACCGCCCCTCGCCACGCGGCTCGGTGAGAACAGGCATTTTTGTTGGACGCGCCGCGTCCGGTGTGAATGGACCTTTAGGGTTGCCTTTCGAGAAATTATTACTTCCAATCCATATTCATGAATATGAAAGGGAAATGGAAATGACTTGAAAAAGGTGGAAAGTTCCAGCAAAACTTGCTCTGCATTTCGAGAGAGTAAATGTCTCATCGGTCGCTTTGAAGCACATAAATAACACAACTTCAAAATTAATTATGGATGTGTCACTTCAGATTGGACCAATTATCGCACTTAGCCTTTTCCTGATAAGTAAGTGAAAATAATAATTAGGCATTAGATGTATGACATCAATGTGTGAATCAATTGTACGAGCATAATACATGGACTATTCATTCATCCAAAATAAGCATTTACTTAGTGGAATGCAACTTCATTCTGAAAATTTTCACTGGGACATTAGGCCTATTATAGTATCTAGATTTGTGAATATCTTGGGTCTGTGCGAAGCGAGGAACGCACATAGAGCGACCAGATATTGTCAGTGCTGAAATGGGCATCTCAGAGCTTGTCATTACGAATGCTTTGGAAGATTGTAACGATTTGAAAAATATACAAATCTTTAATTTCATCGTTGTTCGTTTACGGATATCCAATTGACGATGAACTTTTTTTCAAAACACAGTATTGATGCTAGAACGTTTATAGATCAGAACGTACTCATTGATTTGGGGATCTCATCGTCAATGTGCTGATTTAGAATGCACTGAGTTTGTTTTCGAGAAAGCCTGTGCCAATTACTTTAGAAAATGTGGGTGTAATGCTAATCACATTCTATATCATTTGATTCCTGAACGACTGACATACAGTGGTCATTATTTTGTGTCTGCCTCAATGCAAAACTGAAAGAAGGCAATGGACGTAACTCTGTACGCATGTTTACTTGTAATTTGCCTTCTTTGTAATAATAAAAAACAGTCGAAAAATGTACATACTGTATATTTAACATCATAGAAAACGGAATAGGAAGATCGCAGAACTGATGGGCGTGAAGTGAATGTCTGTCTATTGAATTTACGCTACTTTGATAGCAAAAATTCACTTTCCAATGGGTATAGTATTGAACTTTGCCTAGTATTGTATCTTATTGTAAGTTTATATGAAACTTTGCCTACCTCTCCCACTTTGACTGTCACGTGAGCGTAAAAGTGCATCTAAGTGTAGGATGGATTGACGAACTGCATCATCAAATGATATCATTGTCATAATGTAATGTAATAACATATTGGTAAAGTAATCGGGTAGCTTCAATATAGTGTCGAGCATGATTTGATTTGTAGGCTTCAATAAAAGCTGATTTGGAAGAAATAGAATTTTGGAGATTTCTTCCAACTTATTAAACGATATTCCAACTTACCCAAAATATAAAGTTGAAAATAAAAAGGGATAACTTAAGAAATTTGAAACAACCCGAACGACTCTCGACCATGTCGATTCACTGCTGCCTTTGACACACGTGAGACACACGAAGTACACTGAAGAGTATTTTGTATCGTTGAGACGCTGTGAAATGCTAATGCAATGCCAGCAGTGATGCGCCTGAAAATAGACGATCAGTTATGTGCAGTCGCTCGCGGATTCTTCCCCGATGGCTAATGTACACATGTTGGCGAGTGTGCCTGATTTTAGCCTTAAAGATAGGAGACATATCTTCGTCTTGCGAATTCAATCTGACGGCGAGCGGATAAGCTAGAGAGAAAAGTAGTACGAGATTCACCATTCCTTGCCAATGAATTATTGATTCATCGAGTGTAGTGAATGAGACAAAATTAGTAAAACTGATGAACAAACTTGACATCTCTGTGTTGACATGAAACAGATGCGATAACACGATGATCACAACCTCTTCACGAGTATCAATGCTATCCTGTAATTTATCAAAATTGAATTATGAATGGGTTTCGCACTCTAGAATGCGCAATGACATCTATAAAAGCTGTTTTTTGTGCGTTTAATGCATTTTGAAATTTCATATGAAATTTCGTCAATGTAAGAAGAAGCATAAAAAATTGTTCCCAATTTTAGTCACGTAGGCAAATTATTTACACAGAATATGAAACAGCACAAGTTTTTTTATTTTTTTGATATTACAAGGAAACATGAACTTATTGGAGTTGTTGTGACACCGTGAAAAACTCTCGAATTTGTGTGTTGCTTTAACAAAATGGAAACTTGTAGAGTACATATTACTCCGGCAGTCAGAACGAGTTCTGCGGGGAACGAGACCGATAATGAGACTTTCACATGATGATGTACAGCCTATGCCTATTATCTACCACGAATCTGCACATCTGCCGAGTTCTAGTTAGTTCTTCTTATTGTCAGACAGAGTCAAAGAGAACACATGTTAATCCAATGGGACTCAGACATCACAGTTTTGGCAAACATAGAATTTTCTATTTTCTCTTATCAGCTGAAAAGTGGTAAGTCTAGAGACATAATTTTCGGCATCATATGTCTTCAGATCATTTCCTATCATGTGTATGTTATATCATCATGCTTCTGATCGGCGATGTATGCGAGAATGTGGTTCAATATGGATAAAGTGGGCCAACATGTTGGTGTTAGCCGACAGGGGGAAGTTTTCCAAACCTGAATGTATTAAGCTCCATAGATAAATATCACAAACATGATAAGAAATGACTTGAAGACATATTGTGCCGAACATTATGGCTCTTGTAGGTACTTTTCAGTTGATGAAACAAAACATAGAACATTTTACTTTTGTCTCAAACTGCGATCTTCGTCCCATTGGATGAACATGTAGCTTTCTTTGATCCTGCCTGACAAGAAGAGGAACTAACTAGCACTCGGTAGACGTGCAGATTCGAAGTAGTCATAGGCTGTACACCATTCTGTGCAAGTCTCAGTTCCCTGCAGAAACTCGTTCTGGCTGCCGCACAATGACATGACAGCAGCCACAGTTTCTCGACGTCTAGGCTTATATGAAAATTGTCACATTCGACGATCTGTTCATTCTTCAAATTTGTAATTAGTGTATTCTTTGTTGATGCAATTTATCATTAGATTATTTGCAATAGGCCCATAATCTATTTTCACATACTTATCATCAATTAGTAATAAATTTCATGTTGATGCTTATTTGTATCAGAGATGGAAACAGTCATCGACTGATACCTGCATTTTTATAGTTTTGATCGGTGATCTGCATCATTTAATAATAATACAAATAATAATATTAATTTTATTAACAATAATATGAATAAAAATTATTTATAATTTTAATGAAACTTTAATGAGCTCTTGCATAGTAGAAGCATAGTCTTGCTTCTACTCAAAAATATCAGAAGTCTGTTCATGCTACACATCTCTTAAATTGGATATATTAGTATGAAAGACTACTGCACAGTATATGTGAAACTGTGCATCGATGGATTATTTAGCATAATGGCCACCATGAAAAAGTTCGTTAATCGCTATCCGAGGTTGCCTCGAAAGGGTGGACTTAGCTGCCAACGAGGCTGTGCACTCAGAGACCGGGGGAAATATCGGATACGAAGCACCTAAGGCAGCAATTTAAATGAAAATGAACGAAAAATGGACAACCGAACTGAGACAAGATACGATGAAGGCTAGGATGCTTGGAAATCAAAGAGCGCAGTTGAAAAGCAGATATCAACTCACTAGAGAGGAACACTGCATCATTTCTCAGCTAAGATGTGGCGAATCTAAGTGGTTAGGAAAATGTCCCCGGAGATTAAATAAAGAGATGGAGGAAGAATGTAGGTGGTGCTATTTGGTGACTGAGACAGTGCATCACATATTCCGAGAGTGTAATGCCAGTAAGATCCGGTATGCCAGGAGAAACCACAGTCTCACCGACAGTGAAGACCTCAATAAGCCGGACAAATTCTATGACATTGTAGAATTCGTCCGCGAAATTGTAGACTTGTGAGCTTCTGAACAACTTGTGCTTTGCGTTTGCCATGAGCGTTAGCCCACATGCGGGAAACAAAGAAAGGTTGCCTGGACGCAATGAGGACGCAAGAAGGTAGCAAAGGACGCATGAAGAGGAAGTCGCAGGCATTGAATTTGTTAATAGATTGTCCGAAGTGATCTGGAGGCAGTTGTAATTGCTAAACCGTAACCTTGCTGTTGCCCATTATTATAATAACATTATGTTTACTAGCAAGTATATTGTTTCAAAAGTCGAGTTTTATTCATTAGGAGGGCGTCATTAGACAGCCGTCGTTTATATATCACTGCATGTATTTTGTATGTGACCAGGGTGGGAACACGAAACCAGAAATTTCGTATTTTTAATGCCAAGGTACGAGCCCCGCGGCACGCTTTATTTAAAACTACTAGCAACTTGAATACAGCAGTTAACTATGCTCGAATAATCAAATATCCTATTTCAAGATTCACTCAAATCACTTAGAATCAAGCCATTTGAACATTGACAAGCTCATGTACATCCACAAACTAACTGCAACTTTTGCTGAATATACAGATTGTTTCATAAAAAATGGATCACCCTTAAACATCGCCTTAACTTCAACTTTGTCTAACTCCGCCAAACTAGAACGAATTTCTCTGAAATTTGGAAGATATGTCAGTTGTGCTTACTAATATCATTGTTGGAAATTTCAAGCATGAATATTGAGTTGTTTTCATGTTATAGATAAAAAAGTAGTAGATAATTTGATCTTCATTTTGCAATGTTACACAAAATCATACCTCACTCTTATAAAATTACATTTGTTTCCTTTGTTATGTAATATGTTGTTCTACAAGCCAAAAGCTATCAAGCAAAACAAAAATAAAGAAAATCGGTCAATCAGAGCCAGTATAGCACCATTATTCATCAACAATAATGTAACTGCTACATGTGATTAACTGGACTTCATGTTCCATAGCTTCCTGACTTCGTTGCGGTGGTGTTGGCAGCACTCCTGATTGCTTTCAGCTAGAAATCTATCTCTTACCGATTGAAAACAATACAAAGCACAAATGAACAATAACGAGATCGCATTCACAAAAGGCAAAGTGTCAGCCTGGCTAGAACTAGGGTTATCTTTGCGAGCTACAAGCAAGCGACTAAATGTCCCTTATACAAATGTGCATCGATGGCATAATGATGATTTTCGACTCTGTCGTAAAGAGGGCTCTGGCCGTCCACGCAAAACATCCAAACGTAGAGACCGCCTAATTTTGAGATTTGTTGAAGTTGATCCAAGTCTCTCGTTAACTGAGATGACTGCACTAGACTCGTCTATTTCTAAGTCCACTATTCGTAGAAGACTTATTGAGTCGAATTTCAAGAGCTGTAAGAGGCCCTCTCAGATCGAATTATCAGACCAGCATACAAAAGACGTCTCAGATGGGCAATGAGTCATTGTCACTGGCGAAAGCAATGGGATCGGGTTGTCTGGTCTGATGAGGCATCAGTCCGTCTGAAGGTCTGAAGTGATGGTCGATTGCGATTATGGATAAAATCTGATCAGGAAATTCCGAGACATTTACATCGTCCCCGGGTACAAGGTGGTGCGACTCTACTGATTTGGGCTCGCATTTGGACCAATGGCCGCTCTGAACTTCATATACAGCAAGGAACCATGAATTCTGAACGCTATGTGAATGTTTTACGAATGAACATTGGCCAAATGACAGATCAACTTGGTGATCCATCGACTTGGTTATTTATGGATGATAATGCTACGTGTCACAGGAGTAGTAGAGTCAACTTATGCAGGTCTCAATTAGGGCTTAGGACATTATATTGGCCAGCTCGTTCTCCTGATCTGAATTCCATAGAAAATGTATGGAGTATTCTAAAACGTAACGTTCGTCGTTCACTGCTACCTACAGATGGCGTATCACAACTTACGTCACTGTTAAAAAGAGAGTGGAGAAAGTTAGATCAGTCAAAAATCAACGATATCATCGAATCAATGCCTAGACGAATTGGTAATGTCATTGACAATAAGGGTAGGGCCACAAAATATTAGCTTCTTAAGAACCGCTACTGTATCATAGCTTATCAGATTATATAAGGATATTTAAATATATTAGGGACATGAAATAACATGAAAAATGCTTTCTGTATCATACTTATGTTTTATTTAGTCAAATTTTAGGATGATCCACTTTTTATGAAACGGACTGTAATAAGTGCATGATCATATTCGTAGATATGCAAATGAGTGCTTGTTTTTCAAATCGTATTATGAATCAAACTTGCAAAGGAAATTGCCGTGCCATCAAAAAACCTCATCCCACCAATAAATCACTGTGAAAACTATGGCACACCTCTCGCAGAAATCATTTTCATCACTTATTACTAGGGCGGTGCGTGGTGCGACGATTCTTCCTTGCACAGGTTCTCGGGACGGTGAACCGAAACGTTCGAATTTCGATCAAATTGATATTGTAATTTATAATTTCACCGAAAATCAATCATTAATCAACATAAATAAATCCAACTAGGAGGATGCCATTCAATTCTTTTTGTCAATTCAGTTCAAGGTTTTTCATTTCTATATCATGAAACTCTTGAAAACCGAGGCTGTGTCACAAAATAATTGATACATTTCTTGATGTTGAGAAAAGTGTAAAAATGTGACAAAAATTAGATAATTTAAGCTCCTACCACTAAACCATAATTCCCGCGACCTCAGAATTTCGGAATCTCAAAATGAGCGCTGCATACCTATCCTGCTTTTGCTCTTATTTCTAAGAAGAGCAAGAAGAGTAGAAAGTAGAGAGTGACCACCACAGAGAGACTGGTTGATAGCAATGGGTGTTTATATTGCCAAATAAGTGAATATGTTCAAGTACAAGAAATTGCTTCATACGTGTGCATCAAAGAATAACATGCAAACTGAGAATTTTGTGCAGAGATTAGTTTACGAAACAATGAAATAATCGATGACATACATGTACTTTACAGTGAGTGATTCAATAGAGACGTAGTGAAAGGAATGAATGAGTTCTGGCGGTAGAGCAAAATTCTTTGAGCGATGGAAGTGCTTCGGACGAAGTTCGTGATGAATGTTATCAGGATTTTCTAATTGACACAAAAGCTTTGAAGCGCGATGACGATATCGGTGAACCCAAAGAGGCGTGAAAGAGTCACAATCGCAATGATTTCCACATATTATTCGGTGGCAACGACGGCGTACTTTCTCTATCTTCTTCTTGTTCGACTCACTCATGCCAATAATTATAGGAGAATAGTACTCTTAAGAATTCAAAATCAATGCATCACACAGTGTTATTAAGTCTGTCTGCGGCATATCGGTTCGTAGTTTCTTCAGAATGAAAATTCTTTGCTATGCTCTCTTGCTATGCTAAGGTCACTGCTATAAATTATTCAGAGAATTTTCAATTCTTTCACTTATTCCACATTTTCAACGCAAATCGAAATTGGAAATCCTTTCTTCACAAGCAGCATTCTCGTTTTCTTTAAATCTAGAGAGAGGCAAATAGTTTGTAGTCCAGGTGCTGACATGCTCGATCTTATCTCGTATCAGTATGTCATGTTCTGTAGGTGATTTGAATGGGATAATGCATACAACTTCATCAGCGTATTTCGTCACTTGTATACAGCCGATATGTATTGGTTGAAGTGATGTGGACTGAGAAGAGATGAGGTGCGACAACTGATACTTGAGGAATGCCAGACTTCACGTCTTTCATGTTGCTGAATGTTGAGTTACCGATGCGAACTCGCTGCATTCCATCTTGGAGATAGTTAACACACCATTCGATGAACTTAACTGGTAAATTTACGACGGTCAGAGAGGAAATTATTTCTGAATGACCTTGTCGAACGCTTTATTTATATCAAAGGCAATAACTTTCTTGGTAAGGAATTCATGGATGTGAATGTTGGCGTGGACAACTGACGCTTTGGGCCGAAAGCCAAATTGATTTAAGCCATAGCAATTTACAATATTGTTTTTAATGGATTCAATGACAATCATTTCTAGGATCTTAGTAAAAAAACGTAACAATGAAATTGCTCATAGATTTTCGAGACTGACCGGCTTGAACTTCGGCATTGCTGTTATATTTGCCATCTTCGAACGCACAGGTGAAATGCGATTTTTAATTGATAGCGATATGTGTGTTAGTGGTCTACAAACATCAGCAGCTATTCGCTTCAACAGTCGAGGCTGCAAGCCATCACTTCCTGGCGACTTCTTCGTATCAAGCTTGAGCAACTGATAACAGACTCAATCAACACTAACGTCAGGATTCCAATGCACATCATTATTCGGTAGAATTCTGGAGACATTAGACCAATTACATGCCTTTGAAAAATTAGAAGTAAATTTGCAGTTAATTTCTGTGGCTGCATCTTTTGGAGCTGAAAATGATGAAATCAATTTTGACAAGGTAGGATTTCAGGTGTCACTTTTTGAATTGTTAACAACTTTCCAGAGACCATTTTTCGCGGTAGCTTTGTTTCTGAGGCAGCTAGACTTTGCTTGTGTTATCGATGTCCTTCGTTTGTTCTTTAAATGAAGATATAGCGAGTGACTCCTCTCCGCATAGGATTTGTGCTTTTTGTCAGTAAGATATTTAAGCAATGTTGCTATCCACGGCTTGTCTGTTGACTTCATTTGTGCAAAACTGAATGAATTAGACTCATAGATTGCTGAATCAGGAATTTTGTAGAAGATTTCTCACTTTTCATCAATGGACAGTTCACTTCGATAAAAGTCATCATACCATGTGTAGGAATTCAATTTCCTTTGCAGAACAAAAATATTCGATTCTCGATAGTTATGCACTTTCGTATTTTCGTGATGTCTTTTTGACATGACATTGATTTAAGAAATACGGTTCGGCGGTTGGAGGTCCCGATGCTGGAGCCAATAATTACAATTTCGTTGTATGTCCCGGTGAACTTTCTGCTCAATGGCTTCATAGATACGTCGGTCAATTAGTATCTTATCCAGAATCGGATTATTTCTCGTAGGTTGGTTCACAACTTGAGCAAGACTTAGAGCGCTTTTCAAGCCTATTGTCGGGAATTAGTTGAAATATCCAACGGACATTGCATAACAGTCTGGGTAAAGCTCGCTAACAGAATATAATTGTTTAATAATAATGTTGGTTGCGTCGTTCATTTCACTGCGACGCAAAGAAGGAGGCTGAAGCCGAGTGATATCGATATGTTCTTGCAAAGTAATTTGCAGATAGAGGATGACTGTTTTGAATCCTTCTACATTTCCTGATGTTTTCAGGTGTCACATGATTTCATGATTTTGAAAGAAGAATAAGAGTAAGCTCTTCCTTTGTTTACTTGTATAAAGAAACAATTAAAAACCCTTCGTCTATCCGCCACTGACTTTGTAATCCAGTCATTATAATTTTTTAGCATTTTTGTTGCATATCTTGATAATTTCGGCTTTCAGATAGTTTTAAAGAGTTTCATTAGAACCATCATATAAACGTGCAAATTGAGTATGATGAGAGTCACTTGCAAGCATTGACTCTTAAGTGCTATTAGAATTTTCCTGACTTTATAAAATTTGCATTTTATTTTATGAAAGTCTATTTACAGTGCAACCTGTACACAGCGAAATAACTGACGAAATTATAGCCGCATTTATCAGACAATTGGCAAAGACAAAGGACAGCAATGGCTGCTTAGAGCAGAAAATTAACTGCCAAAATGTCAGACAACTGTCTACTTTTCTAATTCTGCAACAAAATAGTATAACTTTTAGATGCTACTAATTTTGACACTATTAGTAGTCAGTAAATCCAATGTCCATATCAAACAGAAAATATTGTTCCTGATGCCCTTGAAAAGCAGTTATCCTAAATCACATGCTCTCTGAGTCTCTCTCTCTCTCTCTTCGAGAATATTCACATAATTTCAGCTCTGTTTCCATGATAACACATTGGGCTTGTCCTACAACGCGTCATTAATTAAATGGAACTTTAATGACGCCTCATTTAACTGTCCTTAAACGGATACCGTTCAGACGCGCCATTTATTTTGCTTCATTTAAGTGTCATAAAAAATGTCATTCATTAATGGAAACTAAATGAAAGCAGAATATTTAAAAGAGGGTAAGACCTTCATTAATGTATAAATGTCAGACAAATCGAGCAAGAGTTATAAATGTAAGAAAACAACTCTTATTTAATTATCGCTTTCAGAAGCATGACAGACAGAGTCCATGAGATGATTTACTTTCAGAATCAACGTTGTTTTGGTTATACTTACGTGTACATACATGCATCTCCAAGCATGTTATGTATGTTATCGACCCATAGGAATCCCACGGGCCCACGTACCTAAAGCAATCATTTTCAAAAGAACAGCTTGGTATGTCAATCTGCATATAGTTTCATGCATGTCTACATCGATTCCTAAGTCAAGGCTTGGAAAATTTTAATTCATCATACAAATAATACGAAGGCTTATTCTTATTAATCTGAAAAACGTTAGCTGAAATACAATTAAAATGTTTCGGGCCCGGAACCCAACGGCCCATGGGGCAACGCATAAAGTAAGTAAAGCGTGTCCAAGTCGCTAAAAAAGTGTCGACTGGAAACAAAACGTGCACAGTAAAATTTTTTATATGAAAATATTCATTTTTTATGGAGATTACGATCCTGCGATCAAAAAATTATTTGAGTAATTTTTAAAAAGCTAAATTTTGCAAATTTATAATGCTATCGACATGAAGCCCCTTTATAAGTAGTATGAAACACGTTGTCGTTGGGTATCAAAAGGGATGAATATCTCCAAGCATCATAATTAAGCGGAAATTTATTTGATGATCAAGTTGATTAAGTTGGGATGGAAATTTCATGAACTGCATTATAATGCAAATACGTCCTGGAAGTCGTCAGGGAAAGCTTAAGACCTCATTGTGTTTCTTAGCTGAGATGTCAAGTTTATAATTCAACTTTCAGCTTCATGATTTTATGATTCATAATGCGTCATTTCTTGAATCTGAAGAGTAATGTGGACCCATCAACATGTTTTAAAGTTATTATTGATTATGATGTTTTGCTATTTCAGTGGCAGTTTGTAATATGATCACGCTTAAGAAAATGATCTTGCTATGATAAAGCTGAGCTTTTAGTAATGGTAACCCATCTAATTGCTAGTTTAACAAACTTACTTCTCCAAGTTATCACTTTGTGGAATACTATTCTTTATTCTGCATTGCTATCATGATCAGTCAAATTCGTGCACATTTCTCCAATAGTGTAAAAATTTGCATATCTCATAGGTGGTACTGGGTCTCGACTCACATTCATTTAATGAAATCGAAACTGTAAACACATTGGGGATTTAATAAATGCTGAGTTACCACTCTAGCTAATATACTTGCTGTATGGGCCTACGTTATCGCTCCGGGACCATCCCCGGTACGAGGTACATAAACAATGAAAGTAAACAATCAGCAGCCGCCATGCGAGAACAAAGACATGTCTTCGCTAATTGTCATATTTTGAATCATCGTTCACATTGCATGGCACAGAGTACAGTAAGTATATTAGGCAGAGTAGCAACTCAGCATTTATTAAATCCCCATTGGGTATACAGTTTCGATTTTATTGAATGAACTCGAGGGGGATACCAACTGTGATTGTTACCAACTGTGAGATATGTAAATTTTTGCAGTTTTCAAGAAATTACCTCGGAATTGAGTGATCATGATAGTTATGCTAATGCATACGAAATGATCATGTATGTGTACGTGTAGTCATAGAGCAAGTAGGTGGGGTGTCGATTCAAAACAGTATCTGTATACAGTGAAAAGCTTTATATGAAAAGATTCGGTTTTTGGTGTAGATTGCGTTCCTGCAGTCCAAAACATTATTTGAGCAGCTTTTTAAAAGCTACATTCTTGCAAATGTATATACTACCGACATGAAACCACTTTATAAGTAATATGAAACCAGTTGAATATCAAAAGGAATGAATATTTCCTAACAAGCATCGCAACTAAGCGAAAATTATGCTGATGATCAAGGAAATTTCATGAACTGCATTATAATGGAAGTCTTCATGAAAAAGTTGAGATTCTATTGTGCTTTCTTGGTTGATGAAATTAATTGCTTTTGATACCATTTTCATCGGTATGAATTTATGATTCACTAAATTTATGTTTCACTTCATGAATCTGAATGGTGATGTGGACCCATTTCCATCTTTCAAAGTTAATTGAAATCATTGTCTTTAATTCTTTTATTTTGATCTACCAGTGGAAGGTTGCTTGTGATATGATTGCGCTTAAGAAAATAGTCTTGGGGTTGAGCATAAACAATGGCAACCTATCTAATTGCCAATTTAACAAACATTTCCTCTCCAAGGCTGTCATGACACGGAGGATCTGTAAAATATCGTCATTTCGTCTGCATTAGCATTACTATCATGATCACTCAATTCCGAGGTAATTTCTTGAAAACTGCAAAAATTTACATATCTTACAGTTGGTATCCCCCTATAGTTCATTTAATAAAATCGAAAGTGTATACCCAATGGGGATTTAATAAATGCTGAGTTGCTTCTCTGCCTAATATACTTACTGTACACGTGTAGTATTATATTATGCTGATAAAGGGACCCTCTCAAAGTTCTGAGGGGCACCTGATGCCAGTGATAAGGTTTTCCTAGGGTAATAATGGACTTTCAATACTGAAGGTCTTTGAAAATTGATAAAAGGCTGATCAGTCGCGGATCCAGAGGAGGATGTCAGGATGCAACCTCACCCCCACCGGATAGCTTAATTGTATTTCAGTTGTCTTCATTCAGTTAAACATGTAATTTTTGGATAACCTGGGATTGGGAATGTCTGTAGGCTACTGATGTTGCGTTCCTTAAGTCTTTTTTTCTTGCTAGTAGGGAAGGGGCAAGCTTGGAAATAATGAAGATAAAGAAATCATCTATTTCAAATTTTGATAAAACGCAAAATTATGTAGACGTGCATGTACTGGTATTTCTAAATGATTCTGCTCATTGATTACTGGAAAATTTAAATAATGAATTTAACTATTTTATGAGCGAGCCAGGCCTACATCATGTGCAATCATCAGAATTTGGCGCGCTCTAACTATTTTTTTGCAACCCGCACTCCAGCTTTGCGAACGCAAGTGCGCCCCACGCTCCGAAGCGCGGTGCGCAAAGTCGCAGTGCAAATGACCGTCGCCTCTGGTACTCACAGACCCCGGACATTCCTAGATCCGCCACTGCGGCTGATGAAAGTGCACTTCTCTTGCCAAGGAAACAATCGTTCTAGATTGTGTCCCAACATTTTTTGAGTTATCTCTCAGCAGGTAGATAATTCACAGCAGATACAATTACAGATACAAGTCTAGCATAGCTCATTTTAAAGCTGAGAATGCAAGCTCTCGAATGATGTATGGTACGTTCTTGTGCGACACGATTGGAAGGTATGAGAATAGAAGGAATTTCATCGAAATTTAGGTCGTCCTTTTTTATGATCAGTTCTTAGTATTTCTTAAGTATTCTACACGAAACTGATCAGTAGCATCCTGAATACAGCAATTGCAAACGTCAGCTGTTACAAGCATATCTTCTGAGCAGGACTTACATGCAGCTTCAATGAGTAAGAAAATGTCATTCCAATTTCTTTAATACACCTTGGATTCTTAATGTAGCCAATTATGAGTTGAAAAGAGGCATTCCGAATTTCAGATTCTGTGAAAATAACAATGTGTAGGTCTATGATGATCAGTGTAGATTTCTGCCCAGCTATGCCGTATTCTGAAGTCTTTCATAGTGAATATTTATTTGTCATTACCAGAGGTTCTTCGTTGCTTCGCTCTAGAGGTGTAGCCAAGAAAAAACGTTTGGGGATAGGCAGCATGGACATGCCTAAACTCTATGTATACAATGTTTTTTCATAACAAACACGTATATGATATAATGTGAGTATATATGCATGTGCATGTCTGTCTACATGTCTATATCTGCAACATGCCGCACACGTCTGTCTAGTATAGTGATACACGTAGTCTTCTACATCGAAACAGAAAATTGTGAATTAACGTATTCCAGCAGGTAGATGAATGATAGATAAGCTAGCCAGATGAATATGGACTTAATCTGCATAACTTTAGGGATAGAAAATATATGGAAATATTTTCTTAAATTCATAACATTGCATTAAAATTCAACTGCCTGTCAATAGCGACAGACTACTCTCCTTGCTAATATTCAATTTTCATCTTGTGACAACGCTTTAAGGCAAAGCTGGATACATGTGCATCAAATGATAAATTTTCAGAAGCTTGATAGCAAATTGTGAAGCTTAAATATGCAAAATATCTCGCTTGAATTTTGATCTATGCAGTAAATAGTTGCCATGCTGCTCTGTACTTCAATCTTATCCTGGAAAATGCCATGCGGCACACATGGTGGGCATCCCCCAGGATTCTCAGCACTACTAAGATTTTTGGCAGCTGACTTCGTTGGCCATGCCGGCGCTTGATGTGTGTCGAGATCCCGTGATGACTTCACAAAACACATTTTGCGCGTGAATTTTCTTATGGTGATGCTCATTTCCTCTAACTCGCTTTAATTCACACTATAAAGAGAAATGCATAATTCTAAATCACCTATTTTTGCAAATTTATGAAATTTGACCTCTTAAGTAATTACCTCCTTTCCTTAACACTAGAAAGATAGAATTTTTTACCATTAAAGACCGTTGGGTCAATTGACCCATTTTTTATAAAAGGGAAAAATTATGTCAAGACACTTTGTTTATGTTTGTACGTACACAGCAAAGAAGGTTGGACATACAAAATTGTTTTGTCCTTTCCTCTTTTCATTCTATTGGAGGTAAAACAGTTATCCGTTTTGACAAATGCAGCCATTGGTGTAAGGCTCAGTGAATTTCAAGACGAGAGATTCAGCAGGAGCATAAAGAGATCGCTCACGTTATTCATCCTTTCCTGTACCGGGAATGGCGTTCAAAGTATACTTCCGGTTAACATCACAAATAAATTAGAACTTTACTCCAAATTTATCGCGTTTTGTATTGTTGTGCTGCAAGAATGGACGCCTGCATTTGCATGGAAGTACTGCAGCTTTAAATCCATTGTTCTGTTGAATGATGTCCAGGTAAAAAAGAATCGCCGCATACTTTCATGGTTGACTCCCACGCCTCTTGAATGGCTACAAACTTGCTTGTCTGCTTTCCTTGTGCCCTACTATTTTGTCATCGAAGCGGATGAAATGTCTGATATTCTTGAATTTGTGGCTTAGGCTCATCGTCTCTTTAAATATGTCTATGCTAGCCTCATGACCACAGAATGAAGAGAGGGACTGGTTCTTTCCATGAAGGACGCCTCTGATAGTCCAGAAAATACAAACAGATCATTTACTGACATTTCAAATTCATCATTCTCTTGTCGTTCAGCTTCAGCACGCGTGTACTCAGGAATCCGATGAATTTATCATAAGCAAGTAGCTTACAGAAAATGTCTTCTTCGCTATCTACTCTGATACGAATGCAACGAGTAGCACCTGGTCTATGACGTAGTAAGTTTCTCGTCGGTGCCCTTCCTCTGTGTGACGCTGCCCATTTTCATTTTCGTCCACGAGTTCCGCCGGAGAATATAAATTGATGTTCTCCTTCACGACTTCCTTGAAGGCCTTCTCTTCCGGCAGAAATGTAATATTCTCCGTTGATTTCTTCATCATCGAGTTTCAGTTTCATCGTCATTGCCACTTCCCGCAATCAAAATTTGCTATCAGTTGTTGAGCTACTGCGGCAGCCGTGTGACGCTTTGATGGAGAAGCCATCCTCAATGAAAATAAAATTTGTTGCTTTCTCAGCTTGCATAAGTACGTACATATGCAAGCAATGAATGAAGAATTGTAGGCCTACTCCTCGCTAGGCAGGCATCAGATGGCAATGGCATCAGTCAATAGCAGTCAATTGTGTGGGCCAATTGGTAGTCAATATATGTCAATTGTGTGTGGAATAGAGGATCAAATAACTGACAGCGGCTGTAATATGTTCTTCCGCAGGCCTGAAAGCGATGTGAGATCAGAATGACAGGAAAATAGTGATTATTACTTCCATCTATTAGCTACGCCGTAAACCTTTGTCCATCAACAATTGTTCCAATTATGCACTGTATGACGAACTACCAGACAATATGAACACTTTTTAAATAAATAATTACATGTGTGGTAGCCATTTCATATCAAATGAATAGTACTATGACATAATATTTGAGGATAAATATTACCGGGTCAATTGACCCAACGGTCCTTGATGGAAAAAGTAATTTCTGATAAAAACAAATAAGCAGTCAATTTCTCTTGCTCACAAATTTGTGCATCCTAGAAATATAGAAAACGTCAGGGGAAAGTAACGTAGTTAGAGAGAAATCATAGAAATTAAGGAGAGGAGTTACACATGCTGGGTCAATCATCAATTTTGAGATTATTCATTAATGAACTGAGATGTAGGATTATCTTGAATATTTACCTCAATTAAATTACAGAATAGTCAAAACGATAGTAAATAAACTAAAAACAAATGTAAATGCTGTATGTTTTTGAAAGAAAGATAAAAAAAAAATCACATTCTGGGATCCATCCCAGCTCCCTATAATGCACCAATATATTTATATACAGTGTGTACATAGATTCATTTTATTTTTATTTTTGCTTTTTAAGAATTAAGGCCAGCTGCTGTAATTGTATTTTTATTAATTTCCCTTGAGCTTTCGTCAATGACGGCCTTCTAAAAGTAAAATTGAAAATTTGTGAAATGAAATTAAAAAAGCAAGACTGACTTCTAGAGGAATCAAAAGTCAAATTTACTGCTTAAATTGAGCGAGCACCTCTTTAGTTCATTTATACAGGTACATAGACTTAGCACCTCTATACAGTCACAGGTAGCAAAATTGCCCATCCCAATGTCATTGAAATATAGAGTTCACTGAAGGTGATGCACACTTCACTGACGTTCTCTACATTCATAGGCATACCAGACAAGAACTATAGGCATTTGAAGCCCCCAATCTCAAGAGAACATGTTGATCAACAACGGCCATAGATTTTGATGGTGAATGTCAAAGTCATCCGTTTTAAATTTAATGAGAATTTTGTTAGTTATGAGAAATAGCTGGTTGTGAGTAACAGGTTGGCCTCTTGGAGCTCACTCGATAGTTTTCAACTAAAAGCGAAAACCGCTCTCATTAAGGTACGCTTTTCTATCTGTGCTTATCGAAGTAACCAGTTTGCCAATCGTGATCTGTTAGCTTTCACCATTGCTGAATTTCTTTGCTCTGGCACACACGTAACAGTTTCAACGTTATCAGACTGCGTCCAATACTTTGACAGCCGATTAGTCGCAGATATTTACATTTTCCTGCCTTAAGGCGAAGTCGCAACTCGGCATTTACTTACGCCAAAGTGAATTCACGATGCTCCTCAGTGATGGACACAAAGACGTGATCTATCCAAACGAAGATTCCTGTCTCCATCTCGCGGACGATCGAATATTCCATGCTCTTGGTGTGGGACTCCAGCCGTGCCCATATAATCTTCATTAGCTCTGATGCAGCAACAATTCTTTGCATGTCAACCAAGGAGATGAGATATTTTGGCATGTTTGCAGAAAAATCAATCGACAAGCGGAACTTCATTGGTCTTTATAGAGATATCTATCAATGAATTGTGAAAATTATTCATGAGTTGAGATATGTGACAGAAATCTTCTCTGTCGTCAATAAGTAAACATCAGAAATGAGAAACTACATACTTGGAATGAAATTAATGACATCAGAAATTAGCCATTGAATGCCTGAATTGAAGAACTATTCTTGATTTGAGCACTTCTAACTTTGAATTTAGCGATTCGATGCATGAACTGGAAAAAATGTAACATGAAAATAAAACACAATTCCAATTATCAAAGCACGAACACGAACGCGAATGAATAACACGGTCGTGTTATCTGTCATGCTCTTGTCAGAAACACAGACCTCTAGTCCATACTTATGCTGTCATTGCAATTTCAATTGCAAATAGGCGTATTACAAACATGCAATTACCATTACAATTACAGCAATTGGTGATGATCTTGAAGCAGTTGTGATGGCCAATGCATTTGAAAATGAAGACAGTCGCTCAATTCATTAATCCAAAACAATGCCCAATAACAATAAACATAAAAATCAAAACAATGTATAATAAGAGCGTAATCGCATCGGTCGAACAGAACCTGGATGTTATCATTAAAGAAAATTTACCTCGTTGGCATCTCCATCCTCATCCATTTTGTAGACACGCAGTTCAATGTAATTCATTTGTTGGCGATACGTTTTCATCATATTTTTCGATTTTATGTTCTTCCAGTCAAAGTGGCAGGTTGCGTATTCTGGAAGCTTTGTTCATTCTTGGTCGCCAAAACGGGTCTTTGTGTCCAAAAAGAGTTCGTTTACACCTTCTCTGTTGACACGCTGTTGTTACGGTGGTGATTTGCAGTTCGGTAGTACCTTTTTGAGTTGTGTTCCCAGTTTTCCCGTGTTGTTGCACTTCATTTCACTTGTCGTTGCACAAGAATAGAGACCACGAAAGCCCTCGTGCATTATGTTCTTATTACACTGTTTTGATTTTGGTGTTTATTGTCATTGGTGATGATCATATGCAATTCAATTACATTTTCTAAGTAACCCATCTCTGATATAGACCTACTTGAAATCTCTCGAGATTGAATTCATTACGCACCAGCAGCACCACCCTCCCTAATAACCTATCCCTTTCAAATAACCTTTCCTTAGGAAATCCAATCCCCTAGGGGATTACGTAATTTTTTAGGCCTTAAATGATACCTCATGAAATCATTTTCGCGCTTTGTTATGATGCATAGCAACCATAATAGAAATAAAACTCTAACAAACTTGTCGTTGACTATACAAATGTTATGAAATATCACCGACAAACGCTTCATCATCAAAAATTTTGGAATTTTTTTTAATAAAGACCTATAAATAGCACGGTTTTTAAATTGTTCTATTCATGCTTTCATTTTTGTTGTTCATCTCAATTGGTGAGCTTGTGTTTGGTTGTGCTTTATTATAAACAGGTCTACCACAACAACCCCGTGACAAATTCAACCATTATAATGATATCCATGAATGGATATCTATTTATCTACACAGAGGAACAGCTAATCATCATACACGCAGGCCTACATTTCGCTTTGATCTGTGTAATTCATATCAACATGCAGTGATGATATTGTACACCTACTTATCAATTTGGGATACCTTTGTTTTCATAATTAAGAAGTTCAGACTTATGCGTGAGGTGGAAGCTTTAGCAAAATATTCGAAATAAGCAGACTATCATTACACTTGACAAAATAATCATATATTTTAATATCGTTAATTAAGCTTTCTCGAGATTCAACAAGATATTCAGTTCCTCTTACCATTCCATTTATGGTGGAATTCCGTAAATGGTGGCATTCTCAGTACGGCTGGTGGAAAGCTGACTGGAAGGTGATTTCTTTCTTTCCTGTTTTTATGAATAGCAAGATTAATCGAAAAAAATCTATCCTGAATCACCACGAAATATGAACCGGCTCCCATAGAACCTACTGCGTTAGGACTCTTGTGACGAGAATTGCTAACATAGAAAAAACGTTACATCCGTTCAAAATTGAGTAACTTCAAGACATTTTTTCAGAAGAACCGCTTAAAGCTTGCATTACGAATCAATTGTACTATTTTGTACAGTTTGGATGGCGACCGATTATTTATTGCAGTGGAATATGACGTTTGGCTAGAGAAAGATCAATGGACAGTAAATTTATTTTGTGCTATTAAATAATTCAAAAATGTTGCGCGCATTCACTTAAAATCTCTTCAAAGGTATGCGCTCCATGGGAGTCGTGCCATATACTGATTAAATTAGTTTGACTTTCCTGGCCTTAGGCCCTGGAAAGAAATCAATGCTTTCATCATTTCAATTTCTGGATTGATCATTCTGAATCATTCATGAATTCACAGAAAGTGAACCTACATCTGTAAATCCATTATTGACTTGTGAGTCTAAAACTGATTCTCACTATTTTAAGATTACGCCGAAATGTTGAGTGTCAAATTATTTCTGCATGTTTTATTTCAAAAACAATGGTTACGTCAAGTTACATGTGGATATTTTCTCTTATAGTAGGCTTAGAGCATTCCGCCCGATGGCTGTCTTAAGGTCCATTCACACCGGACGCGGCACGTCCTCATACGTCCATAATTTTTACTCAAAACTTCTATAAACTTGTGGGCTCTACAGGACGCGCACCGCGCCGCGTCCGGTATGAATGGACTTTTAGACGACTTATTCTTGCTACTTTAAACGTTCTTGTCCCATGGTCATTGATGAAAAGTGTCTCAGTGCATTCACACTTTAAGGGAATGTTTTCCAATCCTCCTTGTCATGATTTGTGCATCATCTGTGCATGGAATTCATGGACTATTTCTATGTCATTTCAAAACTGACAATAGACTGATAGACTTGAAGACTTGATCCCTTTCTATTATCAAATCCAGGGGAAACTGCCCTTTTTATTCCACCGTATTGAGTCTGACGGTCCCTGATCATAAGGTAGCAAGTTCTTCTCTTTAAGCTTTCGTGCAGCAAGTATTTTCTAAAATAAATTCAGCGGTATCTTTGACTCTAAATATAATCTTGGCAACACCACTCATTACACCTCGCGCTGATATCACTTTTATTCTATCAGAATTGGTATTGATAAAATGACAAACTCATGCTCAGATAATGTAGTGCTCAAACAAAATCGGGAAAATTTATCTTGTCTATTTTCATTGTCTGAGTCGCTTTATCGTTCCATTTTGTCATCACTTGGTTGACTTGCATGCATAGCGAAGAAAAGCGTTCATGTCAGACGAATACGAAAATGTCTATATCGGCGAGATTTGTCGTAAAGCATTCAAATGACAAAACTTCCAGCGAGGAACCACGTTAAGATATTGACGCAACAGTGAGAAGTCGTGTGAAAATTAGATGTTGTCTGAGCAATTAATATCCCACACATTTATTTGCATGAGGCACCGTCAATCAAAACTGACTCCTTTCTGTATTCATTTAGTTAGTACTTATTGTTAGGAAGAAAAGGTGTGAAGCTGTGGTCGCCTCATTAACAAAATTATTCCCACTTTATGTCAACAAAAACGTAATGAAGGAAGTATGCAACATCAACAAAAGAATCAACAACAAACTGGAATGGCATGATAAAGTTCCTTATCGTTGTCTCACAAAAATAATTCGACGAGCGCATTGCATACTTATACCTCGATTACAATACACACAAGATGAGAAGAAAATGAAATTCAATGGCATCGAAATAAAAGGCAAGAAAATAAAAACAATGCAGTTAGAACAGACCATTCACAAAATCTTTATAAAACATGCGCCAAAAACGTTTCGTTCTTGAAAATGTACAACGTAAGGGAAGAAGATTACGAGTCATTCGACAAGTTTTTTTTCATGAGAAACATTTCACGAAGGGAATGGTCATTGCAATGTCACATGATGGCCCTTCATATATCCGATCACCCATTGTATCAAGTGAGTTAGAGCTGGAAAATGGAATATCCATCGCATGATGAAGGCGACATTCGCTTTTCCAAAGGATGCTGTGTTAAACTATAGAAACAGGGATATGCATACAGATATGCATACAATACAGCAGAACGAACGAAAGCAGCATAACATTGAAACAGCTCAGCTTTTGGGCAATGAGCTCCCCTAAGATTTCGATGATGCAAAAATGTATGCACATCTTCAAAATCCCTGGCACATCTTGTTCATGACATAATCAATGTGCTTCTTCCATTTTAAATCGGCAGAGAACAAAACTAAAATTGTATCAAAAACACAATATTTAACAACATTAAGCGGAAGTTGAATTGAATTTGATCAATAAACAATGCTACTTTATTCAATCTGCAAATTATCATCAAAAGAGATGCGAAAATGTAAAAATAACAAGTCATCAGCATATTTGATCACACTGGTGATCGAGCAAACATGACGAATTGAATATACATATATGAAAACAACAAGGGCCCAAGTGTATTTCCTGGGGGAATGCCACTTGGAGTGCAACCCAGTCCGGAGGCATGCTAGTCTTGATCACATGATGATGTCGATCAGAAAGTAATAGATATGATGGGAAATGGAATTAAATGCACGAATCTAATATGACTTGATGTCCAGGCTTGTCAAATGCTTTACAAAGATCAACCGATAAAAGTCTAGCAGCTCCAAAATCACTAACAAGGAAAAGTAAAATTTGATGCCTAGCCAAAATAGGTGCCGAAGTTGTGTCAGAATATTGCGATGGATGACAAGAGTCTTTTATGTAGCCCTAATTCGGCGGGACACAATTCGTTAAAAAACTTTTGATGACAAATAGAGAAATTGGGCATCAGGTACACTAACAAGAACAGACACCATCTGAAATAGGCCAATCAATAAAAAACACAGTCTACCTATTTCGTCAACATTTTGCTACATGGTCTATTATTACAAGAATTGCTATTAGGCCTATTTCTTCGATGTCAGATATGAGGCACTTCTCTTCACTACTTAATACAACATGATGTAATAAATTAGAAATAAATAAACCTTGTTTGTGCACATAGGGCGCATTCTTCTATTTAGCCGAGTCTTTACTTGTCCCACTCTCATCCTTAGTTCTCATTCTTTTGTGCTGAGTGTTAAGCAAGCATGCAGCGTGCACCTATTTTAAAGCTCTTAGACTTGACCCGACTAACGTTAGAACCAAGGTTTCTCGGACGTAGAGCGAACATTCGACCACAAAGCCATTGTGTCGGTGGTGAATTAATGAGTACATTAATCGTGATAACCTTTGAGTGGTCAAGACATTCTCGCTGAAAGATCTATTTTAAAAAATTCAGTTTGATTTTCAAGACAATATTGGCAACAATTTTGCTCAGACATTTTTGTCTCCTTAAATAAACAGACAATTTTGTTTGTCATCTATCTTGTTATTTGTGAGACACTCTTCAACAACTATCTCTGAACACAATCGTTGCTCCTTGCTGCTGTTGCAATCAATAAACTGCTTGCTCATTGAGTCAGATGTGACCTTTGTGACTAAATTGTTCAAAAAGGTCGAGGATCACTTGAACGCAGAATAACTTGATCCTGCTATTGGCTTCTTGACCATGATATAAAATTTGAGTCCTTCCATCATTCCTTTGTCGGGCCCTCTACTGGCTTCTTCTTGTTAACCTCCTTTTACTCTTTCCCAATTCATGATTCCGCTGCCGGGAGGAAATGCTCTCGAACCTGCAAATTAGAGTGGTCAAGTCCAAGTCCGGACGAACGGTGGGGCGAGTGAAATGCCTACAGCTTACAGATGCGGACGGATTGCGAATTAACCCTCAGACCCTCATACAACGCCCGGCTTCTAGCTAGACCTTGCATTCTAATAGCTAATGAATGTGTCATCTCTACCCAATCATTCAAAATATGCTACAATGTATGCACTTAACTAAAACTAATTCAAGGGAAAATATATTTCTGCGGATACTATAATATATTAAAATACAAATAACGCCCGACGTTTCGCTGTCAACCAGCTTGATCACGAGCAAAATTTATAATGGCACAAAGGTGATAAAAACTGGAAACGTGCGCAGAATGGAGTTACACGTCAGTGCGGGATAGTCACGTGATTAATCAAGGTCCCCTAAACATGTTAAGGGGTCTTGAGGTGCTACTATATTTACGATACAAGTAGTAATGCTAAAAGTTCAAAAGCTAAACGAGAAGTGAAGCAAAGTAGAGGAGTGCCAAGCCTAATTCCAGACAATCCAAATTTAATCGTGAATTGTCGGAAATTGCTCAAAGGTATAGTGACCATCAACCTCGTATTGCTGAATGGATTCTTTCATGTAAATGTTCAGAACCTATGGAGAGCTCGGCCTATGTCCTGCCTAAAGACCACAAGATCGGGGAACTTAGGGGAAGACCTATAGTTGCTGCTATGGATGGTCCAGGAGTATCACTATCCAAGAAACTGGCTTCTTGTTTTTCGAATTTGTTATTTCTGGTTGATTCTCATTTATCGGATTCTGCTACTTTTGTTAATTGGATGAAGCAGCAAAATGGTAATGATATCGGAGGGTTTGGTTCCCTGGATGTTGCCAATCTTTATGGTAGTATTCCACGTCGAGATGGAGATGGAGATGTTGGTTTGTTTACCGTTCTGGAGAATTTTCTTTTCATAAACTCGGAATATGATGATACGTTTATTCAAATGGACAATAGGGATATAATCTCTCTCGTTAAATTGGCACTGGAAAATGACTTCATTTTACAAGATGGTGCTACTTATAGACAGAATTATGGTCTTTCCATGGGAAATTCTCTCGCGCCATCCATGGCAATTATCTACATGGACTATATTGAACATTTGATTTTGAGCAAATTGCCTGTTGGGACCAATTGGAAAAGATACATAGATGATATTTTCCTTATATGGCCTCGGAATATTTCCCATGAAGAGATTTTGGATATAAGCAACTCAGCCTCACAATCTATAAGGTTTACTATGGAACTACCTACCGATGGAATATTGGCATTTCTTGATTGTGAAACATATATTGAAAATGGATGTTTCGAATCTCGCTTATACTTCAAAGAGATTCATAGCGGTTCCATCTATCCATGGCAATCTAGTGGACCTGTATCACGCAAGCGTTCTGTTGTTTTGGGAGAGCTACACCGAGCCAAAACTCGCTCCACAAATAACCAAAACATGGACATATCTATTGATAGAGTGCTCAATCGTTTCCGACGGAATGGTTATCCCAATCATTTTTTGCACAAAACTTTGCAAATTTTTCATAATCCCAAATCGAGAGAAAATGAAGTTTCCTCAAACAAAAGTGTCCTTAAAGTTCCTTTCCTTGGTGAGGATCACAAAAGAAAAGTCCTAGGAGTATTACGAAGGACTGGTCTCACTGAGAAAATTCGTATTTGTTTCACCTCTGGAAGATCTCTCAAAAGAATCCTACATCCTCCTAAAGAACGAAAGGAATGCTCGACAGCCTGTGAAACGTGCTCCTCTGCAAAACAGAAAGGTAGATGTTTTAGTAAATGGGCCATATACAGAATTTCATGTTCTATTTGTGACAAAATTTACATTGGGGAGACAACACGCACTGTACAATCTCGACTTCACGAGCACTTCAAGAGAGAATCATCTACAGTGTTTAACCATTTCAAAGAATCTCATCCGCAGCATATCGTCCAGCACAATATCAAATGGGAAGTATTGCATCATAATGTGAGAAGTTGGCATAAACGGACCTATCTTGAAGCCATTTGTATAAGCGAGGTGAACTCAACGGCCCTCATGAATGGCTGCATCGGTAGGAAATTATCTGTCTGCTGATGTGTGTGCGCTACTACTTTGCTTCACTTCTCGTTTAGCTTTTGAACTTTTAGCATTACTACTTGTATCGTAAATATAGTAGCACCTCAAGACCCCTTAACATGTTTAGGGGACCTTGATTAATCACGTGACTATCCCGCACTGACGTGTAACTCCATTCTGCGCACGTTTCCAGTTTTTATCACCTTTGTGCCATTATAAATTTTGCTCGTGATCAAGCTGGTTGACAGCGAAACGTCGGGCGTTATTTGTATTTTAATATATTATAGTATCCGCAGAAATATATTTTCCCTTGAATTACCCACTACCGGATACGAGGAGCATACCCTACCAACCATTAACTAAAACTGTTCAAATTATATGCAAAATTTTCAGGCATTATGTTAATAGCAATTTCTTGAATTAGGAACCTTACTTTGAAGCGCAAGCGATAATCGTACAGATTTAGATAAAGATATTATTTTCAACGTGTATAAGCATTATTTTGTCTTATCTATGTGTATGCACGGATAGTTCATTACTCAGCTAGAAAACTGTTATCGCCGTGAATAGCATGCTGGAGAGAACGGTTGTGCATTTTCGAGAGAGGGAAGCCCAAAACGATCGATGTCGTCGATTTCTCTTTATAGGCCAATAAAGAGAAATCGACGACATCGATCGTTTTGAGCTTCCCTCTCTCGAAAAGTTACAATGCCTGGCCCTCTCTTCTGTGGAAACGGTTGTGCATCTTGCTCTGGCCGCTTTATTTGTATGCAGTCATGCTACAAAATATAGCACGAAGCAATCTACACTATACTTTGGCAATACTACAATTTTCTGTCCCTGCCATACGTGGACAAAAGTTTAAAAATTTTGTAAAACTCAACAAGAACGAACTAGTCTTCGAGAATTACTGTTCAAATCTAAACGTGCATGTATTTGCATAAATAGTGCAAGATATTGCTCTCTATATCAAATGTCTCGACACCCCTCTTGTTGTTTTAGAAAGCTTATGGTGTGCTATGCTTAGCACTTCACAAGCATGTGTGCACTTTAATTTTGATCTGATAAACTCAACTTAATTCATTAAGTAAAGTATTTAATTTATTTTTTCCATTTCCTATAGCGGCGCTTATCCCTCAAGCATCGACGCATGTGTACTCAACTTGTATTAAATTCACGTGTGAAGAAATATTGATGATCTAAATGTTTGCTGATGGATTACATAGGATAGATTGGAGGATATTCCAAAAGGCTAGCTAATATCAAATCTAAACAACTCGGAACAGGAGTGGGAAATTATGTGCGTTCATAAAGTCACTGTGCACCTAATAAATCAATGCATGTGCAGTACTTTGCCGCTTATAAATAGATTGCCACGGCACTATAAAAAGTGAAGTTTCTTGTAGAAACTTCGACTTCTGTGTGATCACAAAATATCTATTTACATACTACAAAAACATTTGAAAATGTCCACCTTGTTCACGAATACGAATGTCAATTCGACGTCTCATATTCTCAAACATTCGGTGAATTTCCTCGTGCCTGATAGCGTCAATTTGCTGACGGTTGTTTTCTCTAGACTCCTGTAGAACTACTTCCGTAAACCTCCTGCTTCACCGCTAACCAACAGTAAAAGTCCAAGACATTCAAATCCGGTATCTCGGATGCCAAACTCCTTCAGAGATAACTCTTGTTTGAAATATTCCACTAAAATATCGAATTGAGGAATTGACGGTATGCGCAGTTGCTCCATCTTGCTAGAAATAAGCAGTCAAACTTTCATCGTCACTTAATTCGTCAACGAGTGAAGCGATCATTTTGTCAAATAATTTTTGCAATAATAGTTGAATATCGGCCCAAGCATTTGTAGTCTTGACATAAGAGAATGTAATGGCTTCTCAACAAATTCGTGTGGGTTTTCACTAGACCATGTTCGGGAACTCTAGCTACTGATATGCCTTGATAGATGAAACCAAGCAATATCAGAAAAGAAAGTCTTATCGAGCACATTATTTTCATTTAGATTTTCCTTGAACCAAACGCAGTACTGAAGACGCTTGTTATGATCGGCATCATTCAATTCATGTTGGCCAGAGATGCGGTACGGATATAGGCCTATGTTCTTTCTTACAGCAGGATGAGCCGCCCCGAGAGATAGACCCACTTCTTGGGATAAGCGACGCATCGACTTGTTTGGGCAATGAGTCATGGGTTCAGAAATAACATTTTCAGGAATAACCTTTTTATCGCTTAAGATTAGGGCCTAATGGTCGATCTGAGCGTGATGGATCGTGCACCGAGTCAGCTTTTCTGAACTCACTGATTGGACTCCAATCAACATTTCGATGAGGCAAATCAGATGTAGGAAGTCTTTCTAAAAACCCCTTCTTCACTTCATTAGTATATTCCCCATTGGCGCGAAAAACATTTTTGACCAAGAAGTTCTTCTTTCGCATTGACATCACCATGCTTAGCTTCGAAATGCAACGTACAGATCTTCACCGAGTCAGTAGCTGACAGATGTGAAGTTAAATTTAAATTGCAATCATGTTGAATGTCGCAAGCTACTCAATTGCGCTTCCCAAACGAGCCAGTGACTCAGTGCATGTGATAGATATCTACAATTGTAAGATTACGACTGTTTTCTTTGGCAAAACAAAGTTAGAAGAGGTGCACAGTGACTTTATGAACGCACTGTATAAACCAAACGGCATTTCAATGAAAAGAATGAAACATTTTGCTTTCGTGATCATGATGGAGAGAAAAGCGTCCTTGTCACATATGATTACGATGATGATATCATTCCAGCACTCATTTGTTATAGAATACAACTTCTTATTTCTCAGCAATGAAAATAATTAATTGACGTAGTCCTGATGATCCGTATGTTTACAAATACAATGTTGTTGTAGCACTCTGAATTCACCTCAGCAAATAGTGCTTCTTGACATGAGGCGCATTTGTAGTGTGAAATCATTTCTTGCTCATTTGTCACACAGGCAAAAAATTGGAGAATAGAGGAAATAGCTTTGCGGCAAAGTAGAAATCACCGAATAGTGCAATGCATTATTCTAATTGTAAATTGTAGTTTCATTAAGCAGCAGAAGCATGTTTGTTTCATTGGTGAATTAGGAAAAATGAGCCTTACTGCATATTAAACATATAAACTATGATTCAATATTTCATGGATAAAAAGTCAACACCAGGAAAACATTAACGATTAACAAAATGATTAACGAAGGGTTGAAACATGCAGCAAGGAAAGATTTGACCGGTATCGCATCGCAGTTTGCGATGCAGGTTGCACCATTTGCAACACAACTTCAAAATTGTGTCGCACAAGCTGCGATGCAACAAATCGTGGCTGTTTTGTATGCGAGTCATCGCGTGATTTCTTACTACAAAACCGGATCTTAAAATTAATTCATTCCCAAATGCCAAAGTGATGTAGAATTCTGCAGTCTTTGAAAATAAACTCATTGCCAAATAAACTTAGATTTGATCACAGGTTTTGATTTTAGAAGCAAAAGTGTCCTCGAACCCCCTTATACTCAGGGAGTTCACCTGCTTGCTTGCAGGCGTTTGGTTGTCTATCGATGGAATTCCCTGATTTATCTGGCTTCATCATCAACAATTTCAAGGACGTCTTTAACAGCAACGATCCAGAAGCGTGCACCGTCTAACTCAGGGATGCACAGCTTGTTTTTATCGAGGGCCAATTTTTTAGTGTAAAACATTGGCGGACCACTTTTAGATTTGTGCATTTTTCAGGTAGTTGCCCTATGATTTACAACGCAATTTTGTCGCTGATCTTGACATCAATTTCAGTCATTAGATATTTGCAAATGATTTAAGTTTAGGACAAAAGTGACGAGTGAAGAGTGCGAAGAATGCACGTTTGCATTTAAGTCTATCCATAACACACATCATAATCAGTTTCACGGAATCCTTGCATAATTGTACATCCCATTATCCGTTCTGATTTTATATAAAAAGAATTAACTTTACTATGGAAGTTTTCAAAATTCGCAGTTGTATAATAATACGAGTATTAAGATTTGTGCATGTACACTAATTGAAAACACATCACAGGCTGATGAAATACTATATTACATGGATAGGCCTACGATATGTACACTAACAGCGAAAAAACAAAAACTTTATCAATGGGAAGTGTTGCACTTCTTTGCTCTCGCTAACTGCTGAATTTTGGCTGCTATATTTGATGTATATTCAGAAATTCTCAGAGTATGAAATGCGCAATCGAAACCGGGATTTCGTCAGTTTCATCACAGAAAATTTCTATTTGCAAATATATGTGCCAGCAAACTTGGAGGCAAATTTTCTAGCGCAGTCTTTGATTGTTGTGCGTTTCGATTCGTTTAGTCCTCTACAGAAATCAATGATGGTTTCATTTTGATCTTCGCCTCTCAGAAATTTGGTGACTTAATGTCAATGAGCTCCAACTGTAAATCTGATGGAGCAGTTTCAATTTCAACTGAGAAGGATATGTGAATAATTGAAATTCAGAGTCATTTCTGATCTCAAAGCAGGAAAAATTTGTTATTGATTGATTCTTCTCTTGAATCTCCAAATTAGAATTATTAAAATGCGCTGTGATATCTGTAAGAAAGGCCAAGTCTGACAGCCATTTCTTATTATGCAATTCTCGGAATTCAACATCATGTTTTATAAACATGAACATGTTTCATCCAGCAAATTTTGCGAATCTGCATATTGCCTCGACTGAGCCAACGAATTTAGGTGTGGTATGAAAGCTCTCTAATGTCTATAGTAAATAAGAAACAATGCACGAAGAGATATGGATGTCGGCGATCATGAGCAGGTAGTCGTTGTTTTGAGACTTCAAGTGCCACTGTCAGAGTTATAACAAAGCTTGGGAACCTGGAAGCTGGGATTTTACACTAATTAGAATCATACTCAATTCTTTTTTTTATTATTATTGATCACAACAGCTACAGCAATAAGCCAATTACAGCCGTCGACAAAAAAATTGAAAATACATAAGGAAAGAAAAGGTATAAAACACAAGTGCTAAAATTCAAGACATTCGACAAAGCAAAATGCGCTTAAAGGAAGCGCTGCTATTCACAAAGAGATCGTCATTACACAAAGAATTTGCCAAATTACAACATCTTGGTATGAAATCTTTCTTGCGCAGCAAGAGACGGCTTTTTTTCTTGGGCGCAAATAACACAGTGTGTCTTGTGCGCCTCACTGGAATGCTGTAAAATACCGCCGAAATGAGATGCGAACAATTTGCTTGACCACGAACAATTTTTTGAAATAATAGCAAGTCCGCAATTTTACGCCGTGTTTCAAGAGTAGTCAAGCTAAATTGTGTGCACAAACTTTCATAATTTTCTGAACACTAACGGATATTACTCACAAAGCAAAGGTGTTTCACAAATCGCTTTTGAATACCTTCCAGCTTGCTGGACATACATTTGTAGTCAGTAGACCAAACTGATGAACAATAATCGACGTGAGAACGAATATGCGCATTGAATAAAACTTTTAGGACATGTACATCAGTTGAGGATTTCATGACTCTTTTGACAAATCCTAACATGCGATATGCTCTCTTTACAATCATGCTTATATGAGCGTTAAATGATAAATTAGAAGAAAAAATCACTCCAAGATCTTTTATCTCCTTAACATGCCGCAGAAAACTATTGCTGAGTACATATACAAAGCTGACATGGCGGCTACGTTTCAAAGAAAAATCAATGAAGCAACACTTCCGTAGGTAAAATTTCATTAACCATTTTGAGCACCACAGTACAAGATTATTGAGATCACATTGTAACTCGAGACAGTAATTCAAAGAATCTATCCGCTTAAACACTTTAACATCATCAGCGAATAGCAAGCATTCGCTAGACTGAAAACATGAAGTGATGTCGTTGATGTACATAAGAAACAATGAGGGTCCTAAAATGGATCCCTGAGGAACCCCAGAAGAGACTGGAACCCAAACTGACTTTTCACCACTGACAATAACTCTTTGATAGCGATTCTCAAGATAACTTTTGAACCAGGTCAAAACAGAACCACTCATGCCAAACTAATTGCACATTTTGAGAAGCAGCAGCTCATGCGGAACAATATCAAACGCCTTTTGAAAATCAGCATACACTGAATGAACTTGGGCACAGTCATCTAATGCCGATGAGACAAAATCCTTATAACATAAAAGATTCGTCGTCGTGGATCTACCTGGAGTAAAACCATGTTGCTGATCACATATCAAAGTTTGAAAATGCTTCTTCAAAGCTTTATTAACAATGCTTTCAAAAATTTTACAGATCACAGGTTGAATCGATATAGGAAGATAGGATTCTATACCAGATTTCTCACCACTTCGTTTATAAATCGGAACAATGCTGTTAAACTTTAAAAGGGCGGGAAATTCACCCCTATTTATCTACATATTGAAAATAGTTGCAAGAGGATAACACAAGTGGTCGGCACCAAGCATGCCGGCACGGGGTGGGCAGGGTGGGCAATGCTGCCTTTTTACAAGAGGGGCAAATTGCCTTTTCACGGGATGGGCAAATTTGTTTAATTACCTATATTACGCTCGTATATTGCCCTTTTTTCAAGTACGCTGTAAGTGACTTCAATTAGGATGTTTCCTTTAGACAGGATGGACAAGTTAATATGTGTCGCCTTTTGGTTGACAGAGTGGGCAAGTTGATCAACATGATTGCCGTTTTGTAGGGTGAGCAAATTGATCTATTTTGTCTTTTTACATGGTCGGCATAAGTTATTAATGTACATATGTTGCCTTTTTTAAGAGTACAAGGTGGGCACGTGTTTTTATGTTGCCTTTTTGCGCGGCGGCCAAGTTATTCTACTGTGTCTTGCATTTTGACAGGTGCAATTTGCCATTGTGCAATTTATAGAGTATGGGCAAATAGAAACAATGCTGATTTTTCACGAGGCGTGGGCAAGTCTGCGGTCACATTTACAAAATTGGTAATGTCATACAGTTGGGAGACGCGCGAAAAGTCGAAAGGAATAGTGAATCAATTGAGGGACACCTTTTTGATCGCTAGCATTAAGTGCTCATACGACGTGATCTGTATAATGGAGAATATGTCCAGGACTACTCAAAGATCTGATGTTAGTGCTCAAGAAGCGAATTTCGTCATCAACCTTGCGAAGCAACGATTCAAAGAAATGTGCTGCAATGACGAAGCTAGTAAGATATGGAGTCATGCAGAAAAGCTACAAGCAGAATTAGGGGACGAAATGACAGATAGCATCATGGAGAGAAAGGAAAAGAGAAAAAGAAAACTGCCAGAAATATTGTCCGAAATGACAGACCTGCCTGATATTGATACACCGGATACAACGTTCCAATCTTTTTTCCAGAAATATTTTGATTTGATCAATTTGATCGACGGAGCAATGCAGAGAAGATTCTCCCAAAATGATTTGAAAATATTAGAAGATATTGAAATAGCCCTGATAGACTCTGTAAATGGCAAACTCGAGAAGGAATCATTTGACAAAATATTTCCAATTGTGTCCAGAGTAATGAAGCTTCAACAATCTCGCAAATCAGAATTTGAAGAAGAACTAAAGGGTTTGCCAATCCTCCTCAAAATGAGAAATGAACAGATCAAACCAAGAATAAAAACGGTTACAAAGATATCAACAATTTGTCATATATTTAACGCAATGCCAATGACGAAAAAAGCTTACAAAATTACCCACGACTTGCTAAAATATTATTGCACAGTACCCATGAGCTCAGCGACAGCGGAAAGAAGTTTCAGCGCAATGCGACGCCTGAAAACATGGAACAGAGCCAAGACTGGACCAAACCACCTTAACAATATCTTGTTTGCAGTATTGCATAAGGATTACATGGACGATGTTAATATCCACACCGTTGCTGATGAATTCATCAAATTCAATGAAAAGAGACTCTCATACTTTGGACATTTCTGATTAGGCTCTTGTTTTTCTTGTTTATATCATTAGAGTTATCACAGAGGTTTAGATTATATTGTTTGATATTTTGTACATAAATAGATCATAATGATTTGATCAATTATTTTATTTTTTAATATTTTCCGTATCAAAGCTGGATACCGGTGTCGTGAATAATAATAACCTTACAGTTAAGTACACATTAAGAATATAAAGTGTAAGTCACTGTATGTAAAAGTGTATATACAATATATGATTCGATTTCGGTTATATCACATTGTCATATTTTTAACTTCTCCTTATTCTATAAGCCTCATATTTTCACACGTTATTTCATCGGAATAGAACTTACTTATAATATTGTTAAATCATGGCATTATGTTTATGCATTTGTTAAAAGAAACCTCTATATAAGATCATTTGAACTCCGTATTCATTTAAGCAGAAGAAAAGTAATTCAAAAATCACATATAAAGTCAAAATTTTCAAATAAAAGTTCCCATACTTGAGATACAAATAAAGGTGCCGATACCGATGCGAACATGCAATACTATGGGCTAATAATCTATGGACTACGGAACTATTCCTACCGCAGCTAATTGTTATTGCAAAGCGATGGTTATCATGCTCCGATGTGATGAAATCAAGCTCGATCCACAATGTTCTACACCACGCCTAGTATGGAAATCCGCGCGATTCGCGCGGCAGGGAAACTAGTAAGTGCTTCCTGGTCTATGGTTATATAATTTAAATAAATAAAGGCGTATAAAATAGTCCAATTTCTTGTATATAGGTGTGCATATGCAAAATGCCTTTTTTTATCCTTTTTTTTTTGATGCTGCCCCTTTTACGTGCCGTCATGCTTGGTCGGCACATCTGACCAGAAAAACAACAGATAGATTGTCATAGCCACTAGAAACATGTGGATTCAGAGCCAACAATTCAGACTTCATTTGCTCAGATGTAACAGTGGGTAATTTAAACGGAATAACATTATTAAATGAACAGTCAGGAGTATGAAAATTATCATGAACCGAAAAGACTGATTCAAAGTATTTACAAAAAGCTCTAGCAATTTCGCGAGGGGTAGAAAACTCACTGTCTTTGAATCGCATAATACTAGGGATCACATTTGACGACTTCATAGCTTTTACAAAAGAGCAGAAACGTTTAGGATTTGACTTCATATCATCACAGATGTTTTTGAAATACACAGCATGACTGTTTTTTGCATAAGTTTTACTTTCTAACGACGACTAGAGAATCTTTGAAAAGCAGCAGAGGTTTTATCTCGACTTGTGCTAACAAAGAGTTTACGAACTTTTTCTTTTTTCCTTTACTAAGGCAACCAAATCCTTATTATACCAGTAAGGAAACTTGGATGGCTTGAAAGTAACTACAGGAACACAGTAAGAAATAACAGCAAAAATTAGATCATAAAAATATGATAGTGCATCGTTTACACTGTTGAAGGATTCAATATCAATCCAACACAAACATGAGAGCAGACACAAGATATGATTGAAGTCAGCTTTCTTGAAATTAAAAGTAGTTCTATTGACAGTCGATGCTTTTACTCCACAAGGTAGAGTAAAAAGTAAAGGTAGAGCTAAAGGTTGGTGAGTCGACGAAACAGGTTTACTTGCCAAATCAGTTGACACAGAAAGATCATTGCACAGCACCAAGTCCAAAGGTTTACCATTGCACGTCGGAAGGATGTTGTATTGATGAAGTTCATTGATATCAACGACATCTAGAATGCCTGATGTAAAACTTGATACAGATGTGGAGTTGGAGCACTCAGCATGTTAATGAGCATCACTAAAATGCCATTGGGCATCAGACAGATTGAAGTCACCGACAATCACAACACCATCATCAACAGAGGCTTCAGTTTTTACTTTCTGTAGCGATGCTTCAAATTCCTCAACGGAAGAAGAACACGATCTTGGGGGCATGTACACAGTTCAAATGAAAACTCTACGATTGGAACTAACTCGCACTTCAACCCAAATGATTTCAATGAGGGTTTCAAAATCACGACGTCGAATGGAAGGAAACTTAGAGCTTACAGCAATAAGCACACCACCACCATCCTTCTTCGAACTGACCTCTTCATCACGATCTCTGCGGAAAACATCATAATTAGAATTGATAAGCATCTCTTCGTCATAAATGCTATCATTTAACCATGTCTCCGTCAAGGAAATTATATCAAATTCATTTGAATTTTTCTCGATCAAAATAAGAGTTGAATTCATCTAACTTTCCGCGTATACTTGTAGCATTAAAACTGAAGATATTAAAGTGATTGACTTTGTAGGTCTTACTCCTGTTGACCATATCTGATGCGGAAACCTTGAGACACAAATTTGAGAGCAAAATACCAAACGAATTCAATAAAATTATTACGTTCCAAATCATGACTCGATCCAAGTAAATTCCCCATTAATTAACCATACTCCATCTGCAAATATTTTAGATCTTCCTTACTACTCTCGCGGGCCACAAAAAATCCCTCACAAGCCCGATTTGGTCCGTGGACCGTATGTTGTACGCTCCTGGTCTGACTCATGGCGATGGGGGAATATCTATTCATTGTGCAAGCTTGTTTGCTTCCTGAATACGAGATTGTCCTTCGGTGCACTACTGGTGTGGCTATCCAATCATAAGGCATTTGTGTTGTTATGTTGTAATAAACAGAAACCCGTATGAGCTTGCATAATGACATTGGTTAATTTTGACCGACAGTTGCAACTGATATTCATACAACAGACATTTTTGGGATTCTTAAGAAGCCTAAATGCACCAAACTGCGATACGAATAATTTAAGTAGTGATGCTAATAGAATTCTGCATCGCAAAAGTGCGATGCAAGAAGCTGAAAGTAAATCGCTCTCTGTGCATGATATAAAATTCAAATGCGTGTAGAAAGCAGTCGGTACCTGTAATCATTGCATTTATCCTTGTTATAAATAAATGATCATTGCTTCGTGGAATCTAGGATTTGTAATATCACGGTTCTTGTTCAAAATGTCTTTAATTATAGTTTCCAGTCAAATAAGTACATTTTCTTTCAGTTCATAATCGATGAGTTTGAGGTTCCTGAAGATGTTGAGTTACCATGACATCTCGAGGTATGTATGCAGCACCCACGCTCATCTTATTATTATTCATCCATTTGACTGCTAGATTGCGCTTTCAGAAATTAACAATAAAATTTCGACAATTTTCGCACAAAATTTCCCTTGGAATGTTGAGTTCAAGTAACGCGATCCTCACTGAGGTTGTCAATGGTTTCGTGACAATCATGTCAATGCTTTTCTTTTTTATGTAGGTAGTGGTTTAGTCCCGAATTCGCAGGAAGTACAACGTCATTGAGCAAAAAATCCACTGAAGTTCAGAAAGCATAACGCTATCAAATTAGCCCGCATTGCAATAAGCATGCATGCGTTAACAGCTGTATGTGGTTAAGTTAACCCATCTGCGGTTAGATTGAAAGATGTTAATAACATCTTTTCGCTCTTGTAGTTGTTTGCACTATTCATGTCGTTCTTGCCTTCTATCCGATGCAAGCTCATTTGCAACTTTGACACGCTATCTCATCCGCTATTCCTTCATCATCGCCAGACACACTGTATTCTGTTCCCATAAAACACGAATTTTGCCTGCCATCATCAAAAATTTTGCTTTTTCTGCCACTAAGCTTTTTCATCATATCAATTGCATGTAGTAAGTCATTTTTACTATGAGTGAGGTTCGTGATGTGTTTGAATGTCTGAAACTTGTTCTCTGGGATACGTCAGGTTTCTATTTACAATGGCCTAAAATTTTTTAAGCCTGGACTAAATACGCACTTTCGAAGATTCAGGGAACATTTAAATTATGTGTGCACCGATAAGTTGGTTGATTATTGACACGTTAGAACGATAATCCATAATCGACCGAATATCTTCTCAGACCGAATAAACTTTCGCAGATTTTGTCGATTTTCAATAAAAAGTGTCAGATGGGAAGACATGATTTTAATTCTTTGGATGAAAATTTTATGATTTTTTGCATGCACACTGAATATACTGAACTACTAATCTAATTTTAAGTGACTTCTTTTTGTGATTGCGATAATTGAAAGCAACTTAATTCTTCTAAAGACTCCATTATCATATAGTGATTATAATGTCTCGTAAGAAAGTTATGATGTATGGACAGCATTCTTCCTCGCCGCACTTGGGTGGATGAGCTCTCTCATAATGGGAACTGGGACACATATTCGGTCAGGGCGGCTAGCCAAGTCCTGAATTTTTCGACCCCGTTGCAGTTTTAATATTTAACATTTAAATAAATTGGCAAATTGTGCTTGAATAACCAATTATCATATTTCAAGATTCGTTCAAGAATAAAGGCATAAGAGTATTCATGAGCCAGGTAGATACTCATAAACAGGGTCAATATACCAGGTAGATTGGCTCAGAAACTAGTATATTTTATGAATCTAATATACCTTAAAATTTCAAATGGTTCTATTGCACTTCAGACAAGATTCAGAAGTGGCAAATGTACAAGAAGAAGAGTGACAGAAAAAAATGAAACAAGCGAGTTTAGGCCAACTTTATGAATGATGATTTGGAGTTTTGGATCAGAGTTTCGCTTTTATGAAAAATGACAAAGCGAGGTGAGTATCTCGAAGAAGTTTCGTCATAGATAATTTGTAGTGCATGTTGAGGGTGCAATGCCTTTTTGGCTAGACGACAGGCCATCAAATAGCAATAGTCAGAGTTGAATTTGTAAATGAGCTTGCATAAATCGAAATATACTAATGCAAGGAGTGCTTGCTCTTCAAACCGAAGTTGTGACTCGTGCCCCTAAGGGAAATTCCCTTATATTCAGCATCTTGTGCCACAATTAAAAATACTTCGAAAATTATCATATTTCTTAGAAACAGTTTTTCATGACTTGCTCTATACAGTATTCGTGCTCTGCGCTGGTCTTTCAATCCATTGATAGCATCATTCTTTGGGAGAAGATTATGTTTGTTTGTAGCGGAAGCTCATATCCTAACTATCAACGTCTGATATTATTAGCGTTCGTAATGATAGACATGATTGTAAATCTACCAAATTAAACTTGACTGTGCACCAACTCGATGTATAAGGCGCATCAAGTTTGAGATTGCGTCAAGGTTATCTTTAAAATAAGCGACCCGGTCGCTTTTCTAAAAATGTTAAGACCTTCCACTGTGGAAGAACCGCTGATCAGTGCTTTCCATTCACCTCCAAATTGGAAGTCGTGAACCATGACATGAGCTCGCATCTGAATGGCTGGGACATGCAGTCATTCGATTTTCAGCTGACGAGCACATATTTGCAGCCATGTGATGCAGTGCTGGCTAGTGCAACTGGGGTACCTGGGTTCGAATCCCACCACGGAATATATGCTCATACATTTATTTTCGTAAAGAGCGCTATGAAATATTATTTAGGTAATAGCTTAGAAAATGGATGGATTAGTTGACAATTCTTCCGTGACCTTTAATGAATCTGTTTATCGATGCAATCTTGATTAGTTCATTAATCTTATGTTCTTTGGTTTGGTCTTTGATTTTAGGTTCTTAAGTAATTACATCAAGGAAAAATCTTTTGCCGCATATTTCTGTTACCAACATTCTCTCACGAGTAACAACTTAATTGGATTACTAAATCTAATGAAAAGTAATTCTACAAAATTCAAAATTATTCAACTCTACGCAGTACTAGACTAGCATCACAACAGCTTTCATGTAAAATTCAGGTTGTCTTACTAATTATTTGGTGCACCGTATTGTCAGCAGCTTACTTTAAACTAAATCGATGCTTTCAGTATATCGAAAGCGACGATTTCAGATGAATTTAAATATGATGATCAGCCGATTAGCAAAATCACTGATCGGTGGGCCTGAAACACCGATATCTACTAGACCCGCATTGAAAATCGCACCGATCACGCAATTCAGTCTACTAACCTCCTGATTCCACACGTCAGATATGTGACCCGCGACCTGCAAATCCGCTTGCATCCTAATCGCATGAGTCAACCGCATCAATTTTTGCCAATTTCAATTTAGCTTCCAGCATACAGTTTCACTTCTCTTCGATCAGATCAACGCTATGATGAGAAAAGAGGATTTTGTTTTTGACGATAGCTCCGCTGTAAATAGCCGAAATATATTGACTAACTTTTTGTACACTTTGTATAACAATGTCTAACTTGAATTTTTCCAAACCTATTTTCAATTTCTGCATTATTTGTCTCTTTATCGTGATCTGATGGTCATCGTAACCATATTCATAGCTTGAAAAAATTGACAAAATTTGTAACAATGAAGACGACTTTATATTTTAATGGCAGGCTTGATTCAGTGCCTCTGACTTTTTCTTGCTTTTATTTGGTGAAAGCTAAAATCAGAATGCTTCTTACTGATTTTGAAAAGGAGTTACTGAGAAGTGTCTCTGAAGAAACAATGAAGCGCTATTTTGTACTTCTTTTGTAGATATACGGTTTTAATGCCAAAAATTCTCTAAATTAGCAATGCAACCGGATTACTTATCAAAAAGAGAGATTTTAATAAAGAATTCTCCAGTTTATCTCTACATACATGTACAACTCAAACTTTGATAAAAGACGTACGCCATTTTCTTCTGTGTACACTGGAGTCGCGAAGTCCAACTGTCAACTGCGGCTGATGTCACAGTACGATGGTATTAAGCTCACAGTACGAGCCAAACGCTGCGGTTCGGGCAATGTTCTCTTTCCGTCAGCTACGGTGTATCATTGGATATTCGATGGCATACAATTGCCTTCAATGTCCCCACAGCCAGACGTCAGGCGGAGATAGGTTGGGACTCCTGAGGGGCTAGATAAAGTCAATCCCTCGACCGATAATTTTGGTCACCAAATTTCTTTCGAAAGCTTGCTTCCGTGGATTTACGTTTTGTGGCGAGCCACCGTCCTGTTGAAACACACTCCATGCATAAGCTTACCTTGATACAAGATCCGGAGAAACGTGGTTTTGTGTGACGTTACAATGCGTTGATGGTTCATAGTGACAGTGACAGTAAAACCATCAGAGTCTCAAATGAAAGTGTGGCAAAATCCTATCCACATGGCTATCTTTGGAAACCATAGGGACAGCTTGTAGAATTCGTGCGGATTTAAGCGGTTCTAAATGTGATAATTCCAAGAGTTTATCGCGCGATTCAAATGGAAATGTGCCTCATCTGTCCACATATGCACAAGTCTACATGTCTCTCTTGTGCTAGAAGAGGTGTCTCTTTAGATCTCCTCAATGAGCTTCTTGCAGTCTTCAATTCTGAAAACATTGTCTTTTTCATTACTGTTAAACTGATCACTAACTAAAGTTATTTGTTCATTAGAGTTATATTTCGTGGTAAATAAATGCTCCCAATCTTTTGCAAATTTATCAGCTCTAGCTAAATGTAAAACTTTAATTGACACTAAAATAAGTCATGTGGTTGCATTTCTAATTAAAAGTTCCTTTGGCAACGAGTATTTGTTAACTGAGAGCAATATTAACGCGCATTGTTTCTTCAAATAAACCCTGTATTTCTTACTAACAAAAGCGACGTTTTGAGCAGTTATCTTTGTTCAGGAATCTCTCAACAAAATTTTAAGCAATCGACTGTACATGCTCTATAAAAATATCATCACAACATTGATCAAATTCGCTTGAAAAGTTATCCATCTGATCATGAGTCAATTATTACTCTCCACTCATATCGTGGAGACTGATATTAATCTTTTCTCGTTGGACTTGGAAATAATTCACTGTCTTTTTCTCATATGTGACAGCACTTCTAATTGGACTTCCACCATGCCCCATTGCGTTGGAAGTTGGAGCGATAGTGATAGAGGAACCCAATGTTCTTCGCATTTCCTCTTCTACGATATCATCTGTGTCATCTTGAAGATTCTGTTTATCTTCTGGTATTGTGGGGTCATATTGGCCATTTTTCTCTTCTCCACCATCACGTTTATGTTTCTTCGACATCATTTGTGCTGCCATTCGGGCTCCAATTCCCAATAATTGGGTTTTCGCCATCAGAGCGCGTCTTTTACTTTCCGCTGCTTTTTGTTTCTTTCGTTCTCTCAGCTTTGAAGTTGACTCAGCATAAGTATAGTACAAACTGAAATTGCTCACAATTATGGGAACTGTTAATGCAATGATAAGTACACCGGATGTTGAACAAAATGCACCGACGATGTAGCCAGCCCATGAATTAGGGACATGATCGCCATATCCAACAGTAGTTATAGTTACTAACGCCCACCAAAACGACGTCGGAATATCCGTAAACATATGCTTATTTCCAGATGAAATTCCTTGTTCTGCATAAAAAATGAGACAAGCAAAAACAACAACCGCAATTACAAGAATCAGAACAAGAAGCAATAGTTCCTTAGTACTTGCTTTCAGTGTATAAACAAGAATTTTCAATGCCTTAAAATGTTTCATTAACAAAAATATCCGAAGGATTCGGATGCTCTTTGTAAAGAAGAGAATGTTTAACAGATCAATGATGTCATTCGGACTTGGATGACAAAAGCTGATTATCAAGCCAACATAGTAAGGCACAAGGCAGAGAATCTCGATTATCGAAAATAGTGACAGAACGAATACAACTTTATGTGGTGCTGTCAGAAACTTGGCTATGTATTCGAGTAAGAAGAGGATATTGATAGCTTGGTCAATGCATACCAGGATAGTCATTGGTATGTTCGATGTTTTCAATGTTAGAGATTGGATCAAATGATCAACTTCTGAGAGGGTCACATTGCTGTCAGCATACATGCCTGTCCTCTTGAAATAAGGATGGGTTTCCAGACAAAATATTGCGATTGATAGTACAACGAAGCCGAGAATGAGTATCGCCCACACCTGAAATCAAATGACATAATTAACAGGGGTATGAGATAGACTATCTAACAAGAGTCAAATCAATATTTTGTGTGATTGAAATGTATGCTGAAATTATAAAGCCAGTAGAGCGTAACCATTTCTTCCAGGAAGCACGTGGGTAATAATACCTATATCGTTAAGGCCACACTTATTCAAATGTTTGTGCACACCACATTTGTAAGATTTTCTTTTTAATGGAGCACATCAAAATGAAATGTTTTGATCAAATGAATAGGAACAAGAAAATCAACATTTTTACACTAAAATAACTAAGTGAAATAAAGAAAGTGCGTTGTCTGATTATGATGGATATTGTATGATTCAGCAAAATGTATCTGATTGATGCAAAAATGTACATAATAAACATGCAGATTATATTGATTCGTTCAAAATTTCTGTCGACTATTGAACATAAATGTCGTGAAGGTTGAGCTTCATAAACTCTGTGGAAGTATTTTAACTTTGATGATATTTTTACGTTTATTGATTTTTTGATCGGAGATGTACCTGTATCGCCTTCTTTCATCAATGAATACCGTAAACATCTATGTCGCTTTGATTCTTTCTTGTCTGATGAATTTTGAAATACTGCAATTACTTTAGTTATAATCAAATTTGTCCCAACAATACTAATCAAATGAAAAGTTCTGAACATGGATTTCATTAGGATTATAAAATGATCGTTTGGTAATATGGGAGTTGATGCGTTTGAAGAAGATATTGTCGACTATGAATAAAGTCCTCATAACTCAATCGCTTCAATTTTGAGTACGTCCAAGACTTTATAGTGATTGACTTTGTGTATGCCGTCATTGTGTTGGTTGGACGGGAAATTATGAGTTTTATGCACTGAATATTCGCAATTTTCAATGATGAGAGGCAATACGTAGCTCAAGTTAATGTAGCATGAATAATTTGAAAAGTGAACTGAATGTAGCGTCTTTTTAATGGCGGGTTTTACATTGCACTTTTGAACAGATGGAAAACATGAGTCATAGTACATCATGGGTTGAAGGTCTTTCAAACTTAAACAGTCGGTATCGGACATACAGTACATTCTGCATAGGCTATTTTAATATCAGGTTTTTTTTCGACAATGTCCGTAAACTGGATTGTGTGTACCACAGTTGATTTGTCGTCATTGAAGATTATTGATTCATCTTTCAAATGATTTTATCATGAACTTCTGATGGGCATGTGTATTTGCCTTTTGCTGATGTTGGAGAGCAATATTTTCAACTGAATTGATCATTTTCAGAAGAAAGCATGAAGCTACATACTTTTTCGCATCGCAGCCATAAAAAGAAGTCCTAGACGATTTCTGCTCTTTCCATAGATTATCCATTCGAAATTCTATGGTTCGGCAGCCAGAACGAGCTTCTGGAGGGAACGAGGCCAAAAAAACAAGAATTTTAGAGGATGATGTACACACTATGTCCACTGTGAATCTGCTCGGCTGCCGACTTCTCTTGTCAGACAGAATCAAAGAAAAACACATGGAAATTGAATGGGACGCAGATTGTAGTTTTTGGCTAAATGAACTTTTCTATGTTTTCTCCTGTTATTTGAAAAGTGTAAACTCTAGAGCTATAATTTTTGATATGGCATGTCCAGGTATTTCTTCAAGTCATTTCTTTTCATGCTCATGAATATTAATCTGTGAAGGAAACGCATTCAGATTTGGCAAGACTCCTAAGATTGGCAAACAGATGCATTTTGACCATATTGCATCCACATTTAGCCAGGTTCTCGAATGCATAGCCGATTAGAAGCATAATGGTATCACATGTACATGATGGAAAATGACTTGAAGAGATACCTTGGCAAAAGTTACAGCTCTAGATTTAGATCTTTTCAAATAATAGAAGAATACATGGAAAAGTTCATTTTATCCAAATACTGCAATCTGCGTCCCATTGGATTAATATGTGTTTTCTTTCATGGAGCCCGGTAGAACTCTATAGACGCGCAGATTCGCAGTGGACATAGGGTGCACATCATTCTAGGAAAGTCTCATATTCTGCCTGTTCTGGCTGCCGTACTATTAGGTAGGGATTGCAATACCAGGATAGAAAGTCCTTGGATTAGAAAGTGCAAATCCCGAGGTAGATAAGGTCGCTTTTAAGTCTCATTGCACCCAATGAAAGCCGATCAGTATTCATTCTTTCTGGCATATAGTTTGGTGCTGCAATTAAAGAATGAAGATGAATAAACGTTTGATTGAATTTTCATGCAGATATTGTGTTGACAGGAGTTTGGCGCATTTGAAAACCGATCTAAGTGAATGTTGCTAAATCTTGTCAACGCTTTCTGCCTAATTCCTAAAGTATTGTTGAGAAGTACATGACATTTGCAATACAGCACGTCTGTGTATATTGTAGTGGGTGAGCTTTACAATGGTGGCATAGAAATTAAATTCTTCCCAACTTCACAAACGTTGGAAAAGGAAGCTGCTGGCATCAATATATTGTTGCTAAAATTCCATTATTGCTTTCTGATCTGAAAATTGCGATCATAGAGTAGGGATATATAGGTAGAATGTTGACTCAAAAAAGTATCTGTATACAGTGAAAATTTTTATATGAAAGGATTCAGTTTTTTGCGGAGATTAAGTTCCCGTTGTCCAAAAAAAATTATTTGAGCACTTTTGAAAAAATTCAAAATTTGCCAATTTAAATACTACCGAGATGACTCTCCTAAATAAGTAGTATGAAGCAAGCTGGATATCAAAAGGAATGAATATTTGCTATTAAGCATCCTAACTAAGCGCCAAGCGGAAACCAAGGGAATTTCATGATCCGTATTATAATGAAAGTCTTCATGAAAAAGTGGCGATATCATTTGTGCTTCCTTGGCTGAAATTTCAAGTTTTTAATTCAATTTTCACCAGCATGACTTTATGATTCGATCACCAAATTCTTGTTTCATTTCTAGAATCTGAATGGTGATGTGGACCCATCTACATCGTTCAAAGTTAATTGAAATCATTGTCTTTCATTAAGTGATTCTGCTCTGCCAGTGGCAGGTTGTCTGTGATATGATCACGCTCAAGAAATTACTCTAGAGGTTGAGCATGAAAGTAATAGGAACCCATGAGTTTCTCATACAACAAACATTAAATCTCCAAGGCTGTCATAAGAATCTGTGAAATGCCATTATTCCTTCTGCATTACAATCATGATCACTCAATTCCGTTGTAATTTCTGCAAAACTGCAAAAATATGCATTTCACACATTTGGTGACAATATACTACCTGTGTCTCCCTTGAGTTCATTTAATAAAATCGAAATTGTATACACATTGAGGATTTAATAAATGCGGAGTTACCACTCTACCTAATATGACTACTCTATGATTGCAATGAAAGTAATAGAATTTACTAAAAGTTTGTTCATGAACATTTGTGCTTTCCGGGGCTCAGGATTTAAGTACAGGGACGATCAATGAAGGCTACCTTTCCAGTCCCGCAGGAGATTCAAAGACAGCTTTTTTCTGTTGACCTGAGGTCATAGACCTAGTCCCTATCATCAAGCTACTGAAGGAAATGTCGCAATGCAAGGCCAATGGGTATTTCAAGACATGTAGTCGAATCAAGACCCATCTAACTCATGTTCTAGCGTCAATATTCATTCGAAAAAGTTGTGGCAACAAAGCGCAGTAGATTTTGATTTTTTCAGATAAAATATAGACACTTTAATTTGACTACTTATTTCTTTATGATTGCCAAGGTGTCATTGCATCTTTCAATATACATGCAGATTGAATTATTAGTAGGCCATCGCATCGCTGGCTGAGCAAATCGCACACAGAAATGAGCTCAAGTAAGCCCATTTAAGTTTTCTATGATTCGATTCGATTCAAACTTTGCCGATTCTCAGGTCCCTAATAAAATAGATAATGAAAGCAAAACATATCTCCCAAAAAACATCTATACTGCAGTGTTTCTGCTGAACCATTAGAAGTAGTTCTGGAGTGCGCATCAACATCTTAGGATAATTTTTGTCCACTACATTTTCTGCAAAGCTTATCTGACAGGTCAAAATTGACTCTCTTTTTATCTAGGCATTAACTATTTTGTAACCAATATAATGTACTGCACAAATATGCATTATATTAAAAGCATACCATTATGTGATAAATGATATATATTACACCACAGTAGCGGTCAATTCACGTCATTTACAATACAGTTTTCTTACAGCTGTCGGTAGAAACTGTGGAATAAAATGTCATACACCGACAGTTTTAATCATAGAAATCTGATTGATTTCAAGGATTAAGTTCCATAGCGAATACGTTTCTGCTTTTCTGTGTTGAAGAACGAGTTTATTAAAATACCACCGGCGACATTGATGCAGTTTCTGAGATATCTATGATTTTGACGACCGTCCGTGGACCTCTTACAGCGTTGATATTTCTCGGACTGAAATACATATGTATATAACAGCATTCGTGTGCTGGCCATTACTGGAGGGTTGATCACACAGAAAGATAGCTATTGTTTGTCGACCATTATTGTGTTCAGCAGACGCTTATTGTGAATATAATAAACGGCTAAATGCGTACATGGTACTTAATTATAGCTAAACTTCGTATAGAATTGTTCGATTTCAAAGCTATACCATTGAAGCATTGAATTCACTGCCACTAGGCCCATTGTCTATCAATCAGCAAGATAAACTTATGGCTAAGTGTGAATGACTTATTATTCTAAAATCTTGGTGAAATTACATGAATTGCTAGATTTCTATGTCAGACAATAGAGAATAAAGTTGAATGTGGAGTGCGTACAACACTAGACGGTAGCATAGTCACTAGACGGTGGTTATCTACTCACATTCATTCGCTACCAATTTCACTAGCATCACATAGCATGTAGAATAGATATTGGTATCATTAAACGGTGGTTATCTACTCACTGTGAGGGTAAGGAACTGTGGTGTAATTCCGTTACACCACTTGTTTTGTGTGGTGTAACCTACAATTACATCATATATAGTACATATTCATATATTATAAAGAACTTAAAAGCGCATTTAGTGTAGTGTACATGGTTCACTAAGGCCGGAGGCACACAGAATAAGTCACAAGTCACAAGTCGTAAGCCAGAAGTCATAAGCCGCAAGTCATTTTCACAATATTTTTCTCATGACAGATAATGCAAGCAGTCAGAAGAAGAACATTTAAAATATTCTTCTAATTTTTGTATGAGCATAAAGCTTTGTAAAGCTTTAGCATAACTAAAAACGCGTTAAATCACAACTTTGGTTCTTCTGAAAATAATCGCCCAAGGTTTTCAACCGGGTGACTGCTTATTGCATATGACTTACGGCTTATTTAAGTGTTGGAATTCTGTCTCGACTTGTGACTTATCGTGTCTGCCTTCGGCCTAAATGACCGGACACTAGACACACACACACACGCGTCCATTTGCGCGTACGTCATCGTCTCGACTCTGTGAACCACATGAAGTTGGTCAACTAAATCCCTGATGGTAAAAACTTACACCCTGTTGGTAAAGCAAGCAGTCCACTAAACCATAGATATCTGAAAGTGCAGAAGTGCAGAAGTGCAGATATCTGATTGGCACCTTTGTCATGCATGTCCGCGACGATTGTTCTCAATGTCCATATCTGTTTTTGTCCTTTATTATACCGAATGTTGGATTTCTATAGTCTCATTGATTTAGCAACTCGAAAAGGGCCTCAGTACAGTTCAGTGGCAGCATACATTATGCTTCTACTATCAATCAATATCAACAAATTCACTAATGCTTGTGTATCTAGCATTCATAGGCCCGTATGCACAGCCTAGTCGCGACTTGATTTGGTATGCACACGTCGAGTTTTCGCGACCAGTAGTAATAATAGCAAGGGAAGGACTTTTCTCCTCGCTGCGTCGTGACTGCGTCACTACTTCGTCTTCAACGTCATTATTCATCTTAACAACGAAGTCATTCACCGATTAATTGTCATTGGCAGCGCATTAACTAAATAGAAAAGCTTGGGATTCTCATTGCATTAAATGCTTGTTGAAATTTCAGTGCCCCCACCGAAATGCACATAGAGAATTGCATGAAATTTCATTGCATCCACGGCACCGAGACAGATGGTGAACTTGAAGGGATGTTTCACGCATGCGACTTTTTGCAGCTCGATTGTCGCTAGAATTTGGAATTGGCCTTTCACATTGGACTTCGATTTCTGCGACTGTCAATCATCGGACAAACCATTTCGATCTCTCGATCTCATCAGACATAGAAAGTGGATGCGTCTTAGCCTACTGGAGAAGGGTATGAAGCAAAATTGCTCTGACGACAGGCTTCAGTTTTATTTGCTCTTGTTTTCATCGAAATGAGTAGGAAATGTGCTATCAGAATATTTAAAATTTATGACATAGTTCGCTATAATATTCAAAATCAGCATAAAACATTCATATTTCAGCAATTCTGTCTCGCCGTGTACTCTGTGTGATAGACATGTAAGCTCATTTGGCAGACATAGAAATCTCAGCAATCTTTTCAATCAGTTATTCGATAAAAGTGGTCGATTGCGTCACCTAGTCATAGCACAAGTCAACAAACTTCCGCGAAGCGACCACTTTCATCATATCAATAAGGATAGTAGCAACTTTCACAATCTACTGCATCTATTGTCAATATCCGCTGCTTATTGCAAGTGTTCCAGTCTAGGCAATCAGTAAAGCATAGTGCATGGACAGGGGCCCTTTGGGAGTCTTGCATGTTATGAAAATAATTCTGCGCATCATCAACTTATTCATATTCTGGGAATCATTTTGGTGTGTCAATCACGAAGATACGACCTTTGACGGCTGAGAACAAAGTCAAAATTTAAATTGGTGACATGGACTGACTTCAGTCATCGTCGATTACACGCGCATGGAAGGCACTATTGTTTGGCGTATGCGAAGGTCAATAACCTCAACACTGTCGAACTTCGGATGTACTATTTGTGATTCGCAACTAAATTTCGCAATTCGAATGCGTTTTAATCACCGTAACATACTGCACCCAGACATGTTTACAAATTGACGCTATGTTCTAGATTGTTAGTCGGTCAAAACTCAAAATCGCGCGATTTCCAGAAGAATTCTTGCAACAATTATTTATCCGTTTTTAAAACGCGCGACATGTGTGAAGGGCTCCATAGGCTGTAATGTTACCCTGGCATCCGCGCGACTATTCTGTTGTCTTCGATGGACATAGCTTTTCAATTGTCTCTGTTGGCCATTGTTCCGATGAAAGGGGATTGTGAAGGCAAGAATTTCTCTCCATGATGGACGCCATGAGCGGCATCAGCTTCTTCACACTCTGGATCAGTTTGATGTGTGGATCACCAAAATCTGACCACTGACGGCTGAGAACGAGGTCAAAATGTAATTGGTGATAATGACTGACTTCAGTTATTGTCGTTTGCACGCGCATTGGCTACAGTATTGACTGATTTACGCGAAGTTCGAGAACATCAGCACTTTGGAAATAAAGGACATTATTCCAGATGGAATCGGTTCTATTTAACGAAAATCATCAATTCGGAATGCCTTTTAATCGCCATATCATGCTGAACTCAGAAATGTTCTCAGTTTGAGATGAGGTTAATGATCATGTTTAGGTTAAAGCCAAAATCTCGCGATTTACTCGCTTCAAAATGAAAACGCACGACATGTGTGAAAGGCTCTATAGGCTGTAATGTTAAACAAACACCCGCGCAACTTCCGCGCTGCAAAAAGTCGCATATGTGAAACAGCCCAAAAGCATTTTAACAAGGTTGCTATAGGGCTTGGGTCACCCCAATCCAAGCGGCTTGGGTTTTACTTGGGTTTACCCTATCCTCCAAGCCCAAGCAACCCAAGCCAGAATTTTGATGACCGAAGCCTAACCATATGCAAAATTCTAGTACAGAATTGCATCCTAGGTCCCGTAGAGGTGCAAAATTCTAGCTGCCATAGGCCCCATACCATTACTATAGGTCTATACCATACATAATTATACTATATAGGCCTGCGCCTTAACTTGGCTGTGTAGTAGCCGGGTCATGCACTGACACTGTGTCTAGGCCATTCTGTGCCTAGACTTTAAGTAACCGTGTGGTAGACTATCCATGAGCTTGCTAGTCAGGCTTCGGTTCTGTATCACGCCATCAAGCCAAGCGAAATAGATCTTTGTTCCATATAGCAGGGACGAACGAATGAATCTAATCTAATTAGCCTACCGTATAGGATAAATCGCAGGCTATAGCAAAAAGGCGACTATGATAATGTTGCATTTTTTAAGTTCAGCCTACCTTCCCAATAGCAAGCCTAAGCCTACATTATAGACTACAATTTACTTATTAATTGATTCGTGATAAGCTTATGAATAATGCCGTGGGTTGGGACTGATCAAGCATAGATGTTATCTACGATAAAGCGGGAGCTTGTACTCGCACAGTGTATATGTACATGTAGGTAGATAGCCTAGATATTTTGGTCATGTCTATAGCTATTGGCCTCTTATTAGTTCTCTTTGTTGTACACCTATAGTTAGTTAACTGATAATTTGAAACCCATGCCTACTTAGGCTCTAACAATACGTAGCTTAACTATTAGACCTAGGCTATAGCTTAAATAGGTTTGGTCTACTGCACAAAATATAAGCTTGCGTGTACCGGCAGTTATTTTGCATGCTCGCTTAATAAGTTATGAAGGCCACTACTGTATGATTTGTAAAACCTCACCTTAAAAATGTACGATATAGGCCATACAGTACACTGTAGTACATGATAAGCATAACTTACATGTTAGATATTGCTACAAAACTGTTTTCTTTTCATGATTAGACCTACAAATTCAATGACAAATAATTACAGCAGCCATAGGCTAACTCAAAGGGTTAACTGCCGCGGCCATTAGTGTCTACACAACTAAATTTTATAGAGTTACATTCGCTAGCCATCAAACAAGTCAGCAGCTTCCTTTTAGTGTAGTCGATCGATAGACAATAACAACAGCAGACCATGAGACACTTAGGCGTTGCTTGCGGAACAATGAATCATGAACTTGATGATCGTCAGTCAGATAGCTATTATTCCCTCTTTTCTAAGAATCTGCGACTGACTGACTCTTCTCGAGAGAATCACAGCCCAGAGCTTAGCGCTGTGACTGGGTGACAGTAGCAGTACAGTAGCAGGTTAGATACTCAATGGAAAATGTGAAATGGTATCGAAAATATAGCACGAGACCGAGAGAGAAAATATTAGACTTACACAGACTTACAGCAGAAGTCTCACTTCGTCTTTTAGGTTTTGTGCTTGGGTTGGGCTTGGGTTTGACACCCAAGCCTTGGGTCCAAAACCCAAGCACCCCAAGCAGCAACCTTGATTCTAATGATTCTTGGAAAAGTACGCATATACACCGACCATGACCAACGCTGCAGGTGTGGAAAATAATCGTTCACCGGAGATATTCGGCTTAAGAATCCTTTAAACCTCTAAATCCTACTCGCGTATCATAACATATACGTTAATAGAAATTTAGGGAAGCAGTATCCGGACAATCATGGATACGAAAAGGTCGGAGAAAATGAAGACAATAGCATTTATTAATCACCTTATATTCTAGTTGTCGCTTCGGAAATTGTTTCTTCATTTTTCTTGCTTCTGTCAATCCAGTTTCCATCTAGGCTGTATGTATATGCGATATCTTGTGAATTGTTTCATAACTGCTTTTCATAGAAGAGTCATTTTCCCACATTTTTTAATTCCTCGGCTAACAATTATGGTATTTGCAAATGTTTGTTATAAACTGAAAGTACTTAAGGGTTATCTCCCCCACGTTTTCAAAATTGTCTAAAATCAGCAAAAATCAATCAAAATACCAAATTGATTTTTCGACCATTAATTTGTTATTTTTATTTCTGTAAAAATTTGCAGTCCAAAACTTTTATAAAAATGAATCAATTGTCCAAAACCTTAGGCACACGTGCTTGAGCACATTTTCTACCCAACTGCAAAAATTAATGCAAATCGGCAAGTACTTTTTGAATTAGAGACGATAGCGTGAAGTGTAGCGATGTCATGCACTGTCAACAGATTGATCTGACTTCGTCTGTTAATATGTTCGACGCATTATTGTCATTCGTGTGTGCATTGTTCTCTCTCCCTCTTCGTCTCATCCACTGCTATTTGAAATCTTCCCACGACCACTACCCCGTCGCACCTTTTTGGAGTTAAATATATTGTTGCAAAGGATATGGCCTGGTCATTATCACTTCACTAGTTGTCGGAAAATGACTTTGTTGACCACAAGTGCTTTCAGCTCAGACGATGAGGTTAGAGGATATCAGATGAAGCTGTTGACATCGCTACACTTCACGTTATCGTCTCTAATGCAAAAAGCAGTTGTCTGATCAGCATAAATTTTTGTACGTGGGTAGTATATATGCTTAAGCATAACTACCTGAAGTTTGGTGACTTTTCTGATGAGTAGCACTGAATTAAGCATCTTTGAAGACATGTTAATACGACTCGATCAGTTCTACACCGGAGACTTGAAAAAAGACAGAATTCCATCTAGTCCCGACTAAGACATAGAAATTGATAGGCTTAACAATAAAACCCCTAGAATGGAAATGAAGCTTCATGCAATACACAATAGTGGCACAAAAATCGCACGCATTTTCACTTAGATACACTTGTCAACCGCTGTTTCATTGGGTTAGAATCAGTCACATGTGCAATTCTAAGCTTTTCATTGATGATCCATGCCCCAACTTAGTTCCCCCGGATGTGCCGCGACCTTGAGTCAGTTTCCATTCTAGTCAACTTTAGATAAACAATCTATTTCTAAGGACTAAGATGTGCATGGAAATCCTGGTCGCGACTAGCTATGAGTCATTCACATTCCTGTCTGCGCTATGAAACTGTCCAAAATCTGGCACAAGTTTTACTCCGATGCATCTCTCCGGTCAGGAAGTGCATGATATTGATAGTGAAATGTTTTATCGAATGTGGTAAATAAAAGAGTAAATCTGCATGTCTCCATCTCAAGTCTGCTGCTTTACTTTAACCTCTGCTTGTTCATTTAAGCAGTTTCTCTGTTTGACTTCTGCTTGCTCATTTAGGCAGCTTCTCTAAAAATGTCGATTTTTAGCGCAGAACCTACGAAACTGAACTTCAACCCAGCACCCCTTACAAGACAATACAGGGAGGAAAGCTTCACAGGAATATCCCTTATGTCTTAGTTCGTATATTGTGAGCTTATAAAGGCTCCATGCGCATGAATCAAAGAGCATTAAATTGCATGGGCTTCTTCGTCTTTATAATCAGAATATTTGGTATTTCCAGAAGAAAATTAGTGATAGTTAGAGAAATATGCATGAAAGTATGTAGCTGCTGAATATCTTCATCATCTTTACCTAGTTCATGATAGGTTTTGATATGGACATACTTTTGTTAATGAAAGTACTTGACCTATCTAGATTCACATATTTTTCGGTGCATGGTCAAATCATGTTTTGTTTACTTACATTTTCGGTGACGAAGTTTATATTGAAAAGGCACGCAAAACCTTTATTAGAAATTATTTTCAAGCTTTCATAAATATTAGTCCCTGTGTTTGGACATGTTGCTTGTTTTTTTCAAATAGATAAGTAATCATTACTAGCGATTTTGTCAAGAAAGTAGCAAAACAGCGTCGCGTGCGATCCTTAATCAGAGACGATTAGCCTAAATTATATTCTTGACATGGTCAGTGACAACTTTCAGCGCTTGCATGCATATAAAAGGTATTTAGCTATGTTAGGAAAGATGTATGTCAGATACTAAACAACTGCCTTATTTTCAATCAATTTCATATCAAGGCAAATAACATTTCGTAATCTAACTGATGACATTCAATATTAGTCTGAAGAAAACACAAGCAGAATTTTCATAAATCAGATGTCTTATTTCTAAGGGGACAGTATTTAATTTCCTTTCCAACATTCTTATTGGCTTGTCTTTACCTGCAACACTTCATATTCAATTATTAGCCTTGAACACTTTGCCTTAAATTATTAAGTGTTTGTTTTCTTTTGCGGCATATCTAGTTATCCAATAATCCCAGTTATTTGTGACAGCAGTTTCAAAATAGTGGAATAATCATTGACGTCATTATCGATTTCTATCATCATAAGAAGAAAGTTGACTGATCTCATTAACACCGTGAAAATTGCATTTCTGGTTACTGATAATAATGCGCAAATGATTTAGATTATTCAAGTCTAGCTGCAAAACTGTTATAAGCATAAATTTAGAGAAATTGAAGCGTGTACATTTTCAGGAGAAAAATTTCAATCAAACATGGTATCATGTGGTACATTAAGCTTAGAAATCACTTTCTTAACCGAATAAATGAAATTGCAATCGACATATCAGATGGATAGGTAAAGGTAAAATTCACTGGATTCATGTAGCTGGGTAAAATCAATGTTTTCCACGTGCCTTGGTGGAGAAATTTCTTTTAATGGGGATGAGATTGACCACATTTAAGATATTGATCAATTAGAAAATCATGCAAGTTAACACTGACGAATGAAGGTAAGATGACTGGCTTTTGCATTTGTGTTACTTTGAAATGCCTTTGTGCGCAATAGATTTCGGCTCCATGCTTTTGCACCACAACTACCATGTATTTGTGCAACAAAAAATATCTCGCATTTGCTTCAAGTGCGTCGTCTCGTATTCATCGTAAGAAAGGCCATTTGTTGATATGGCAGATATTAGCGATGGTCAATGAGTGAGATGATGACAGATGTGTATGATTTCCTCATCATGTTAATGTATCTCATAATATGTTATGTTGTGTTTACTACAATTCTTCATTTCATAAGCGGAAAACGCTGGTGTTGTTGATGTATACACATAAGTATCCTAAAATTGTCATAAAAAATCCTAAAATTGGACCAATACTGGACATAATTTAGCATGTAGCATAATAATTTCAACCTGAAACTCTGCAAATACATGGTTTTCTGTGGCACAAATGTGTGATTCTTTTAAGGCAAATGCGTTGTGATTAGAAAGCGGTGTGGTGCAAGAACATCACCCCCAAGACGACATGGAAACAATTATGATGGAATTCAGAACAACTAATTCACTACATCCGCAATTTCGACGAATTAAATATGTCTAATTTGGTATGGTATATAGTTGAAAATAACTGAAATAGTGAATTTCACTCAATAAAATTATCAATTTGGAGATTCATTTATGGGAAACTTTGCAGTGAATGAAATTTATTGTTTAAAAGTCTAACTCAAACAAAAACTTATCGAACAGTTTTCTACATAACGTCTGCAAATACACATTACCATGACATATGTTTGATACAAGAAGGAATCTGCCAAGCTGTTTCAACAGGAAATCTAATGTTTTAGTGGCCATCGCGGAGTAAAATGATTTTTTTTTGGTTTAAAATTTGGCTTAGTGGACCTTCTTCCGCGCAAAATCAAGAAATAAAAACTAAATAAATTTATAAGCAACCCAAATTTTTGCACTGAGGCTTGATCATTAATTGCAATACATAATAATTTGTATTTACCCGTGATCAAGCCTCAGTGCGAAAATTTGGGTTGCTTATAAATTTAGTTACTTTTTATTTCTTGATTTTGCACGGAAGGAGCCAAATTTTGTTTCAACAGGATTTAGTATCAAAACTTTCAAGGGTGAAATTTCAACAGTTAAAAAGACGATAAATAACGATTAAGCAAACAGTTAAAGCATGCTAAATGATTTGTAATTGCATTTATGATGCTGCGAATAACTTCACAACATAAAACTTGTATACAATACACAATATCATGTGTTTGCTTTCTCTGAGTAAAACGAATATATGTTTGTTACGACCATACTCCAAACTGTTTTCTTGGGTGCTTGATTGTTTCTCCTATACATCAGTGGCCGTTGGAAATCTTCATGAAACCGTGGAAGTACGTGTATGTGCGCTTGTGTTAGAGGGCGAGAGCATTGTATCATACCGGCAATTATTTTCGGTCGAGATTTAGGGTTCACCGACAGCAAACATAGGATTAGAACTACCGTGTAAGTAAACATATTTCTATGTGTACCAAGAACTTTCAGTCTCATTTTTATGTTATGCCTACATTGAAATTGTCTAATAACAGTGATAAATGTGTAAGAGAGGAAAAAGAAACAACTATGCATCAAAATCATGAAGCCCTCTCTAAACAAGCAGCAACATTATTGTCTAATTTTTTCAGTAGTCTATGTAATGCTTTAGTGATCTTTTGTTTCAGTAGTCTATGGTCTCCTTACATTTGTGTATTATGTTGTAATGCACAATGCCCTTAAATACAACTGCCCATGGGAAGTCTGACTGACAAGTGAAACTGAATTGGTCAGAAGTCATTTGTTTTCTTTGATTCTCCGAGGGACTTACTTTTCTAATGTACTTTGATCATTTTTGCATTATATTAATCATGATTTTCGCCATTGACCAAATAAAAAAGTTTTTAACTCATAAATATCTACGATATTTTCGACGAAAAAATCGAATTGTTATTAAGCAATGCCCGCTGACAAGGACAATGCGATTGGCGTACACAGCACAATTTTATTGCATGAGCGAATGCAATCGACAATTATCTAATATGGAGTTTTGCAGAAAAATTAATCATGAACCAAAATCTAATTTTGAATCAGATATTAGTGATCTTTAATCAAGAATGATAATAGGAAAAATTTTCAATCATTCTGATCACAATATTCTATCTCCTAAAGACTCATAAGAACTTCTGCAACTCACACCTTACCAAAAATTCATAAAAGCCTAGCTAGAAATCGATTGGGATATGAAGATCGATTATGTGAGCTAAGTGATAATTTGAATGTGGACTCTGTATCATTTCATGATAGATTACTCGCTATATCAAAATTTACGACAAGAAACAGTGCCTTTGTTGTAAACTGTAGCAATACAGCTGAATTCAATGAATTGATGAATATTTTAACTCCAAAACTGGCAAAATCCATCGCGAAGTTTCTCAAAAAAGCAAACGACTTGCGAATGACGACTAAAGAAATCACTAACCAACAAGTATGAAATCTGGAAATTTATTTTCGTCAATTGTCAGTAAAATTGAATGTTTGAATGATAATAATTTGCTGTCAAACGCACTTTTGGTTGCCATGAATTTTAATCCGCTTTATACAACAATTGATCATTCGGAAAATTCATCTTGTTTTCAAGATATTGTGAAAGCATTAAATCCAAAATTTTCAAAGCAAAATGATTACATCTGCCAACCCTTTCAATTATTCTAACTTCCAATTAATTCCGATTTAATAACAATTTTTCTAGAAATTTAGGTTATAGCCATGGGTACACCCGTTGCCCCGACTTTTACTAGCCTATTTATGAGATATTTTGAAAAAGTCCTCTAAAGAATTTTGAGACAGAAAGTGAATTTCCACACTACTCTGGTATCGCTATCTTGATGATATTTTCTTTATTTGGACTAGAGACGAAAATTCATTACATTTTTTATTGATTGCCGTGCGCTCGCATTCAACGAAAACACGAATGATGTTGCGCATTCATATTTGCCACAAAACAGTTGCCATCCGAAGGATTGTCTTCATGGCATTTCGGAATCCGGAGAATTCGCTCTGATAATGTCTCATTTACCAAACAAGCTTTAGAGTAAAAGAAATATTTTTGAGACCAAGGATGTAATGTGGGAGAAATTGATTAGGCGTGCAAGCATGTCATGAATTCGAATCGAATAATGATAATAATAATAAATGTCGAATATTTGACGAAAATACAGTCTCAATAATAAAGATCGTGAGACGGTCAAAAAGTAAATTTTTACTTACAAAGTAATCAAATGAAAACATATTTTTTAACAGAAAGTCACACAAAGTCACTATTTGCAAGCCTACACATACTTGGAAGGAATGATCTATGTCTTAAGACGAGATCACACTTTGGGACACGAAATTTGCCAGAAAATGGAAGCACATCTGGTTTGAAATGATGGAGCGGATGTTCAGGGTCACTAAGTAACTGCGAGAATAGCTTAAATGTCAGGATAGTTCGTCGGTAGTTTAGAGGCAAAAAATTATCACATAAACAACTTGAAGTACCACATATAGTTCTATGCGCTCGTCTTTGCACCAAATCAAATAGATCACTATCTTTTTGATGTATTGAAATCAATAATGGAGCACAATTCATGGGGGAATAATGAATGAAAGACAGTGAATGCTCGCATTTCTTGTACTGTCACCTATCAATCAGTCAATTATAAGCAAATTATCAAAAAAGTCAGGATTAATGTCAATCATATTTTTCAAAGAAAGAGCATGATATAAAATGCCATATACCACGTTGTAAGACTTGCCATATAGTGAATATTGACAAGATCTGTAGAAATGGCGGTAATTGTGAAACCAAAACTGCATATGCTTTCATTTGACCTCACATAAGTGTATGCATAGGCCAAACAGGCCAACCTTGACCTAACCACTTAAATCGTCACAGAAGTGATATGTATAATTATTCAGAATGAATATGAAAGCTAAACTTATCGAAACAGCTGACCACATTTGTGCTCCTGAACATCAAAATTACGATGTGATTATCCTTGAGCAGACCCAAAAATGAAACTCTTGCTCGTCTGTTTAATGAAGATCTCCATACTATGAGACCCTTCAACCCAATGGCTTGAATATACGCCAAGGAAATTTGCTGAGTATTTGCATGATTAATTATGATTTCTATTCATATCAATGACCTCGGTTGTGTGCCAGCTGATAGTTGTTATATTTCTGACAGCTCTATGTAGATGTCTTCATTGCATTTAATTATCTCCTGACGTGAAAATCAACTCTTCATTTCACTTGTTTTACTTGAGAGAGGCCTACATAGGCTATCTTTTAATCAAAATAATTGTATTTTATAAAGACATTTTGCTCAACATGCATTGTCTTTTTGTCTACCATCCTCAATTACACGTATTCAGAAAATCGCCTGTGAAATGCGACCGCATTACTTTTAACATCTAGTGCAACGACGCACGCCGGATTACGCACCAATTACACGCACAGCGGAAGTCATAGTAGGATGACAACTAATGATAAAATCACCAAAAAGCATTTAGAAATCATACAGAGTTTACCGAAGGTATAAATTTGGAAATAAAATTGCTTTTTCTAGCCTCTCTCATATATTTAGTACTTGGATTTCTATATAGCATATATACGTATTACAAAACCGTAACAATTATATGTACTATCAGTCAAATTTTGTTTTTAGTTGAACAGAAAAGATTTATTTTGTCTATGAGTGAGGTATTGTTATTTAGACAAATTCCTGTTCTGAATTTATGAAGGTTATCAGGCGCCTGGTCAGTTAAATGAAGCTGAGGTGGGTAAGAATTTCGACTCTCTCCCCGTCAAAATTCAACACTCAAGGGTTATCTTAAAAGGATTGCCAGAAGTGTGAAATCAGTTCAATAAATCAATATAAACAGTGTTACTCATTGCACTTAATACTTGAAAATGGTTGTAGCATCATCGGAAACGTCGTGACTTTGACTTCATCTTTTCAGATTTTTCAATACGTATCTTCTAATTCAGTGTGATGCTTTCATTATAATTGCTATCACCATTGTTCGAATGCATTTAAGTCGAATTTCTAATCAGTTCAGGCAGCTATGTGTACAATTGTACATGTATGCAATGAAGTATGATTACGAACTCAATGAAATCATTCACAGGAATGATCGATGAGTATGAAGTGAAAAAGTTCAATACAAATGCTTATTTGCCATGGCATAGGAGGTATTTTGTAGAACCTACTTTAAAGGAGAGGAGATATCATTTATGAAATCAGATTGTAAATAGTCCAACATTGGGTCGAATTACAAAATCCTTTTCATGTATGTTTGGTATTTATTAACGTTTAGTTGTTGACCCTCGTCTCGCTCTCTTTCTCTCTCTCTCTCCCTCTCTCTATCTTTGTGGTGAGCCAATGCTACCTTGTGCATTATAACAATGTTGTGTTATAGAAAATTGGGAATTACAATATAGAAAAGCTAATATAGTACAGCTCATTTTCAGCTGCATTTTGAATGAAACTGTTTGTTACAGGTTATACAGCATTAACTTCATGAATAATTTACTCAATTTACTCAAGTTTACTCAATTAAGCCTGTTCAGTTTGTCTACTACTTTTAGAGAACCGGCATATGGTTCGTTGCCAAGGTTACCAGATGTTGAACTTCTCTTTAAAATGAAAACAAATTTGTTGAAAGACATATTGTACGGCATACTCATAGTTTTCTGTTGGGAACCTCATTCAATTTATTAACAGAAATTTGTTAGAAGGTGATTGAAACTCCATTGTCTACTTTCAAACTGATATTCATCATCATACGTTGCATATCACGATCATATCACATTTTCAAAAGAAAGACGACACAAATGCACCGATGATGTTGTCCCGGAAGCCCACGGCATATAATTTAGGTATTATCAATTTCCAGCATGAGTAATTGAATAAATTGGGGGGGGGTCTACATGGTCATGAATGAGCAGGAGGTTCACATCACGGCTCGATCCGGTATTTGTACTTCTCTATTTCCTGGGTAGGCTAGGAACCTCCGAATTATTTCAGAAGAAATATTGTTAAGAACCATCCATCATTGTGCCCACAGTGGTGCGGACTGGGCTGTGATTGAACATTATAGAAGAGTACTACGACAAAATCTGTTACTGATTTTCCTCGCATATGTCTACAATTATAGAACAGTCAGTGACGAGCGCGAATCGATTTTCACGTGATTCCGAATCGTTCGACTCAGGGCATGATTAATTGAAAATCGCGTGATTCTGAATATTTTGAGAGTTTCTCAAAGTCAGTGATTAGAAGTTTACATTTAGTCTAGCTTGCATTATTTTTGATTTCTAGACGATTGGTTTCATTATGAATTTGATAATTCCACCAAAATTGAGCCTATGTATGATACCCTTAGTCTATTTAAACATAAAAAATGCTACCCTATTAAATAACATGATGCTCTATTTATAAATGTTTGGGAATACAGCACTAGCAGTCTCACACAGAAATGTCACAGGTACATAAGACAACGAAAATTGCTGCCAGGGCTGGTTTTTATTGCTTGCGATTTTCAAAATAGCAAGGGATGTAGAAACTTATCATGATCAATGGTATTCAAAGACAGTGCTAGAACCGTGCGGACATTCCGATTCTCCGACAGAATCTAATGACTTATGTGTTGTGTACCTCATCAGCGAAGATGGTAACAACTTGATATTATGTCCCCGCTGTCAATAGTGGCACCACGAAGAGACAACTCTTTCGTCAAGAACTATGCCTAGTGAAATATGTTTCATGTTTTCGGATTCTAAATGTTTTCTAATTCCAAGTCTTCATAAATGGACTAAATGCTTGTTGTATACCATACAACCATCAGCAGTTTATATTATCTTTACTCCGAATGCTTGCCAATTAGATTAAATGAGATTTTTGCTGTAGAATCAGAAGTATGTAAATTTAGAGAATATTTCACAGTTACAACGTCGGATGGACATGCAAATTTCACCACCATTAATGAGACACTCAGGAGAATAATACCATTGTTTTGCTGGAGAAATTGCAATCACGTACAATAATTAAAACTGTAATTTATATCCTGTCCGTCCGACATATAAATTAAATTAAATTTTTTGTCTGAAAATGCAATATTTTCCTTTTTGTCAGCTTTAAATCTTAAACGTCTCGACAACTTAACTTGACAAATTATTATCACTTGTGCATTTTTCTGTTGTTTATTGAACTACAAAGCATCAAAATGTCCGTCCGACATAAAACCCAATTTTGTAATAGGCCCTACAATAGTCTCGGTATTAGAGAGACGAGTGTGGAAGACCGAGTGATAGGTTTTCATCATAGTTTACATGTCATTATTTGTAAACTTCATGAGAGAGTCTTCAGAGTATATCTGGAAACTATCTAACTTTGTTAAGACAAAATATATAAATAACAATTTGCGTCGCTGCGAGTCAATAACTAAGCTGTAGTGTGAACTGTGCTTCAGTAAAATAAAAGACATAAACACCAAAGCTATGCATGTCATCTATTATGTTTTACAATTGAAGCAGTCAGGTGCCTTGAATATCCTGAGTCTGTCGATAACATGTTGTATTGATATTCGGTCAAAACTTTTTCAGTCTCTTCTTGGAATTTTAAGCCTTTGCTAATTGCCCTCTGATAAAAGATTTTTGAGTAGATCCAAATTAATAAAGAAATCAAAAGATTCCTTAGAATATATATTGCATATTCTCTCATGCCTTACTATTCATCAGGTGTTACAAATCAGCAAACATGATCTCATAAATGAGTTTGAATATTCGATGCTATATTCAAATGACAAATATAATTTGTTATGAAGATAAGTAAAGTTTGCTTCCCAATGCAATTGAATTCTATTCCTTCAGATGTTTCTTGGTATTCCACGCAGTTATGAACACATTGAGTTTTACATTGAAGGCAGCCTTGATATTTATGTCTACAAAGCACACTTGCTGGGGCCAATTCAAAAAGAAATTCATGCTGCATCAATTCATTATTGATATGTTAAAAATGCTGCAAATAGTATTCAATTCCCTGAGTACCAATGAAAAAATTATTGCTTGAAGAAATTGAAATTCATTTCATTTTTGAATGATAACCGAATCGTCTTTAAAATGATGATCGAATAAGGTATTCGGATCCTCTGGATTACCTGGAACTTATTTTTTTACTTTCGAATAGGATAGTCGCTAATAAACAGTACTTTCGATTTTCGAAGAGCACCAGCTATTTGGACACAAGTGACATTTCGTCTCTGTTCGCGCTCCGATAATAATAATAAATAATTAGCTGCTTTTTTGAAAACACAATCAATAAAGTAATGTTTAATGCACATGATTTTGTTTCACAGCAATGACGATGGCTGGGATTGTTGCAATGGTAAATTGCTTTCAACGAGTGCCCTTAGCCGCATCTGCATTGCATTGTCAATGGCCTCGTGATATATGTTTTCTACTTGCTGTATTGACTATTGGCTATGTTATTATAAGTACATCAACGCTATTGTAAGATCGACACCACTATAGGATCTGCCGGATTTTTTAACTTAAAATACCTAGAAGACGGAAAACTGATTGGAGAGTTTTGACCTTGCATTTTTCCAAAATTTATAGGCCCAATGTTGCATAAAACATGTAAATAACCGTGAGAGCAGGTATACATGTGCTCTGCATATTACTTGCTCATAACAATCATTTGAGCAATGCATGATAATATTAAGTGATTTAAATATCAGTCAAAATTTTGATGCATATGAAAGAAAACAGCATTTTCAGATTAGGTGCAAGTACAACAATGCAAATAGCTACTCACGCTAAATGTCAGTGATGATTGATGAACATTAACGCCAGGATAGTTCAAAGTATGGGAATATGTGAATCTGACTTTATTGCAATGCAATTTATGAATTATTCAACAAGATATGTTCACTAATGACTTCTGAAAGAGACAATAGATACCAGAATGGTACAATTTCTGTCGAAAACAATACCCAAACAAATGCGGACAGTGACGCTAGAAACGATGTTTGTGCAATTATTTTCTTCTAATATTCACCGTTTATATGAATGAATGAAAGAATTAGCGTTTATTGATAACAAAAATGCAAATATCGCACCTCCAATGGTAATCGGGGAGGTGGACATACAGAAAAAATACATTTAAAAACGGCAGGCGAAGTCAATTTACATAAGGTATCTATTCGTGACGGTCTCAAGAAAATCACTACTGGTAAATGAGGAAGTTTGAAGTTCAAGATAATGTAATTGCTTTCATGAGTTCATTGATTCATTGAATAAAAGTGCACACGAGTTGATGAAGGAATTCAATCTCCGAGTAGTATTAATGTGAGGCAAGATAATTCGTTGACTTCGATTGGATATCGATGGCAAGTGCCTGTGCAAGATATGCTGAGTGTCCGAAAGAGATTGCCGGAATAACCTCAGTGCAAGCGTCTTCCTACGATCTGAAATGTCTAAAATTGAACATCTGTTACATGTCTTTACATCTGGTCCGTGAATCGTACGAAAAGCTTTTCCACAAAAAATGATTAATTTGCTATCAAGAGTTGCACCAGGTGAAACAAAAACAGGTGATGCGTAATCAATTATTGATCGCACAACTGAATTGTATACAAGTACAAGTTACAAGCTACAATATAGAAGCACTCATGTAAGATTTACCGGTACATGTACATTTTATTCACGGTACTGCATTTTTTCTCGTTCATTTTTGTAAAACTTAAACTACCGTAATTTGGAATTCACTTCTAGTTAACACATGAAACTAGCCTTGCTGTTCTTAACTACGTGCTATATTGCTCAAATTTTTGACTAATAGGATCGATTTAGGGGTAATATTAATAAACACTTGAACTTTGAAGTTATGTACATGTTAACTAGGCAGATACATAGCTGTTGTTGACAGAAATGAGAGACTAATAAAGAAGGACTATAATAACAATGTCGTGGAATTATAGAAAAAGTTATTTCATAAATGTGAATTGTCGACAATGTTCACTCTCTTCACCTGAATTAATACTTGGTTGGCATTTTTTACCTAACAGGGCTTCATGAACTGTCGCTTTCATGAGTCAACATTTCGACTTTAATGTTTTTGTTTTGAGGCTTGACTTTGTTGCAAATGTTCAAAAGCGGCTGGTGCGACATTGTTTGCTTTTTATTCTGGTATATAAACTTAAACTTCCATTCGGTTGAATTTATTATTCTTAATATTCCATCTAATTTTTGATATTCGAGTTTATCATGCAAGTTTTAAAGTTGATTACCGCAGACACGTTGACTGATATCGTTGTGTACGGGCACACTTGTCCTGATTAGCCATATAGCAAATGAATTGAAGGTGGAGACAAAACAACATGAAAACAGTGGCTCATTTAAACGACATTGCAAGTGAATAATATCATACATTTTTTGATTCAAATGAAGAAAATACAGAAGTCAAAGCCTATATAATGTAATCCGCACATACGTACATATTGAAATAAAGCTATGTAGTGAAATGGAGCAAACTTTCTCTATGCGTAATCACTGTCCATTATTTTTTAATCATAATTTGGCCATTTTCTCCTTTGCCCTCACATTTGCTGCATTCCCTGAATGCTTGCAAATACATTTTTCCACTTTTGATTCTAGGTTTTTCAACAGGCACCTTTTTGTTGGACTTCTGCTTGAATGAGTGAAAGCATATCAAAACAGTTTTACAAATACTGGTTTTTAAGAATTATATAGACATGTAATTGATATAGGCAAGTGTAAGTTGTCAAAGCTGCCGTATAGCATTGAAACACGAATAAAGCGGCGACAGCTGTCAAATACTAGATGACACTCATGATGAAACGTAATAAGAGCTGAGAGAATCCAAAACTGTGACTTGATTAACATTATCCCTTCAGAACGCGCGCCTGTGAAAACTGATGAATTTAATTCATAGAATACAGAGACAGAGAATACAGAGAAGTATTTAATTTCTAAATCACAAAATGTACAAGATGCATTTTAAAAGTCAGAATTTTGGCTTCCGATGTATAAGTAGTTGCATCAATATTACCTGTAATCTTTTGCATTTTTGATATTACAGAATATACGATGTATAAAATATAGAGTGTATTTATCAAGCTGACAAAATTAACTGAGCAATAATTGTAACTTTACACTTTTCAGGAAATACTTGCGCAGAAGAAGCCAAGTTTTCAAAGTTTTGGTTCACAAGCGACATCGCTTCTTCGTCTAATGCGGTTTAAGTTCCGCTACATTTTTCAATAATCTGTACCCTATTCCGTGTGCATTTGAGGTGATCTAATATTCTTACAAATATGGCTGTCACTGGTCACTGATGCGTTCGATTTTACACCTGTTTCGCAGACATGTGCATAATGCATGTACCTTATTAGATAGCGTATAGACTAATGCAAAAATCCATTAGTAAATAGACATACAAGTCCAAATAAATCATTTGATTTTGAACATAAACTGAATTACAATTTTCAGGCAATAATATTGAAAAATATTCGGATATCTTATCAGTTTCCACTCATAAAAGAGGCAAATATGACTACATAATTAATCCCGGCAACAAATGAATAACAAACCGGCATCTCGAAATTCAAATATTTACAGTAATACAATTCTAGTGAAAACTCCTGAAATGCGCAAATATCTGCTAAGTGAGCTAGTAAATTACTTTGGTCAACATACAAGATATCCACTCAGTCTAGCTCGATTGACATTAGTAAATAAATTATAGTCGAATTTTCTTTGGACACTTGCGTTTTTGTGATTATAGGCATATGCCTTAAAAGAATGAAATAGATGCAGCGGTTTCATGGCTGCTGGAAAGTGCAAAATAATTTCTTTTGATGTAAAAGATTTTATTAACCTTTTTCTGTCCCATTTTTAGCCTCTCCATGTTATTTCATTCTTCATTCTTCCAAAATATTTGACCGTTACAGCTTTGTGCGGGGATGCATCATTGGCAAAAAATATGCTGTAATGCAGAGGAAAATTGAATTGCGATTCGCTACCTCAGTGGTTGACGGCATAATATTATTAAGGTCTGTTTATGAGGTCCCACACAAAGATCCAGCAAGGTTTTTAATGCACTCAAATTCTGCGTACCTAGGCTTATGCTTCTGCTGCACTTCGAAACTGCATAGAAGGAATAATTTAAGTGTCACTCTCTTTAAATTTGCTTTATTCAAGCACCTAACACAAAAGCCTCGAAAACTGGGACAGGGAGTCACTGTGGCGTGAGCAAAAATGAAGAAAGACATTTGGGTTTTACTATTTTAATTGACCCTATCACAGGTTGTGGAGTTTTACATTTCCGCGTATTATGAACATTTCAAACATATCGGCAACGATTTTCTAGGTAAAATATTCAAATATATATGTATAACTTAGGAACAAAACATTGCAAAATTCAAAAAATATTAAGCAAATTCTACCTCTAATGAGCTGTAGCTAGACGTTAACATGTATAGGTCTTCACGATATTTTACAATTGATGGGATCAATGGCAAAACATTATTTTGGAAACATCTCAATTGAAATGCAGATCATAAAGATAATTACTAGGTGATTATGCCTAAATTTGGGAAGTTATTTGATAAGTCTTCGAAAAGGCATAGTTTACTAAAAATAAATTCATAAAGAATGCGTAGGACTGTCCACAACAGATTGAGAGATGAATTTTTGTGAAATTCTTGATCCTTGTTTACAATTGCTTATGAAGCTTGGTTCTTAGACGTGATGTCAAATCTCGTGATTCAGATCTGAATATCTGTTCAAATCTTATTTTAAATTGAGTAAAATTAAAAAAACATGCAATAAATAGTTCAAATGTTCATTGCTTATTCTTATAAGATGCCGACATTATTTATGGGACTCAAGAAGCGATTTATTTGCCGCTCAGATATTTGCGCTTGACTTTTATGCAACACTGTCTTTAAAAATCCAATTAATTCAAAAGTCGGCCAAATTTCATGATTGCATTCAAGACCTGTTGACATTCTAAAATTCCATTAACTATTACATCTAAGCTTTGAAATGAATCACATGATTCATATGATCATATTATATTTAATATAATGTGCAATATTCATGTGAAAGCTTGAGATACATTTAATATATGAACCATTTGCAGCGCACTGTCTTATTCACTTCCTATGAATTAAACGATGAAACAATTGATTTTCAAAAATCTCTGATGGAAAGTATTATTGACTGAACAGTAATCCCTTCAGAACTAGACGAATCTCTAAAAACATAAAAGAAGATCTATTTATGAGAAAGTGAAAGGCGTGTCAAGTGACCCTTCAATATCGACTAATAGCAGGCATAGCATTATTATATCAAAAATAATATAGCAAATGATAAAATAAAAAGAAAAAAACATATAAAAAAAGTACCTAAATTATCTTTTGTTTAAGGTATGTGATGGTTAAAAGTGATGAATGTGGGATTTGCATTATGCAAGTTAGTGAAATTTCTACGGGCATTCGCTTTAAACTACTACTGGCAAATCGCCTAAGTTAGCGCGCCTGCAATAATAAATAAATGCTGCTTTCTGCAAATACAATGTACATAGAATAAAAATTAAATATTGAGTTACATCCTCAGTTGAAAAATGAGAGCAGACCTGAATAGACCCAGACCCAATAAACAGACCCATTTTATCCAATATCAGGAATCATCAGCAGACCTAGTTCACATCTCTCAACAACTCCTCGACACAACTCCCTACTTAAAGTTGCTTGGCAGCTATTCAGTTCTGTTCCCATTTTTCAAATGAGGATGCAACTCAATGTTTAACTCAAATTAATTTGATTATTCTATTTACATTGTGATGAATCTCCTTGGCGGTTTCCATCTTTGTCTGCTAACCTAATATAAGACTGGTGTAGCCAGATGAAAGTGGACATGTAAAGTAGGACCCATCAAGAAAGCGACACTCTTTAGCAACTACTCCTTCACTTGAACGATCATTTTAATTACCGCAGCATCACTTGGAATGGAGAGCTGCAATAAAATAGCAGGTATCTTTGATGGATCAATAGTTGCAAAAATGATGTTTCTATTGTCAGGGCTTCCATAATTCAGATATCAGGACATTAAGGTGGATTGTAAATAGGCCTTGGCTAGACATTATTTTATTTGTTGATTTGGAAATGCATTTCTTTAAATATTTTGAACAATATATTTCGGAACGAATCCACATCACGTGGCATTGACATCATAGTGACATATAATTTGAAATCATATTATGGCTCAACAAGTAAGCAGAGAGACTTACATGCATATAGTAGATGCAGTTTAAGGTTAAGCTAATCGTGAAATCAGTAAGATCTTCAAACGAGAAGATGTGAATGTCAGTCTCACACGTTCCAGTTACACCTTAAACAGCAATCTCAATCGAAAAGACAATACCTATGGCAAGTGCGCCATGAAAGAATGTCCAGTCAAAAACAATGACGCATGCTTTCGCAAGAAGACCATTTACAAAATAATATGCAACAAATGCCAGAAATTTTGCATTGGTAGCTCCATCAGACCACTTCGTATTCGCGAAATGGATGACTTACATGAATTTAAATTTTTCTGATATTCTAAATACCGTAGATCGTGGTCCTGGGATTGACCGTAAGCTGCATCCACAATACAGATCCATGCACTGCAGATCAGGGTCCTGGCCTCGACCATAAACTGCATCCAAAAAAAGTAAGTCTCTCTGTTTGCTTTGTTGTGCCATGGTATGATTTCAAATTATGTCACTGTTTTGTCAACCATTAACATTGGATGTGGATTCGTTCCGAAATATGTAGGCAAAAATATCTAAAGAAATACATTTTCAAATACTTGGCCCTTCAACAAATGAAATAATGAAGGTAGGGATTACAATTTCTTTAGCATCCACTATGTTGTAGTTGCATGTATACTTCGTTTAGGTATGATTCAAAGAGGTAGTAATTAAGACTATTTTGAAAAATCCGTTTTTTCATTGAGTGACCAGTAAGTGATCACTTGGCTGTAATTGTAGACCTATTGATCTGAAGAAGAGGGACGAATGTCAGTTAGTTGTTATTGATAGCTTACCTTAGCCGCAGTAGATGAGCTTGGTTCTATTAGAAAAATCCAAATTTTCCGTTTCCATTTTTCTAGCAGTGACATTTCTTCTTCCTCCTCCTCTTCCTCACGATCTGGGTCCTCAAATTCATCAACATCCGCTTCAAACTGCTCGAGAGCACTTTGTGTTTCATGATAATGATTATAAGTCACCCAACAGCATGGCTCAATTTCATTCTCATCGATACCCCAAAAATTCAGTTCCTGCGTCACCAGCGGCGTGCAAATGTCTTTTGGGATGTGCAGCTCACCGGTGCGGTAATAAAGTAAAATTGCTGGGAAGAATTCTGGATGATGGTCAACAAAAACTTCAGCACTTCGATGAATTCGTGGATCGGACACAACACGATACAGGAGAGTTCGAGGATACTTTAAAAGGGTAGATCGAAGAGTTTCATGCCGTTGTCCTCCAATGTTGAGAACAATTTTTTGATCACCTTCAATTTCGCCATGATCGTCTTTCGTTAGAAAATGAACATCCTTATATCTTTCTGCTAAAGTCGGTACGGGTGGTGTCGGTTCCTCTATCGCAACTTTTCGTATAGTTGGAACTTCCCCTAGCGGTTTTTGACTTTCATTTTGTTCAATGGCCTCTGGACTCACTTTATTGTTGCTCTTTAATGTTGACGAAAGACCACTCCACATTATCTACAAAACACTATTTCAGTCGTAGAAATATTTGATTCTCATGATCATGCTCAAAAACTGTGACACAGAATGATTTGAAGTCAGTACTGCAGAGAGGCAAATAATAACTCAAGCGGTTGCCTTAGGGAAACAACATAAGCGTGAGCTCTTAATTGTAACAGACAAGCCTAAATTTGGTAGCACTCTCGACGAATGGCAAGCAATATTTGGATAAAGGCCTTTCGAGAGTTCTCAATCGTACACAATAAATCAATATTTATTTTAGAGATAAGCAACGCTTAATTGATCAAAAATATTTGCACCTCCACACAGACCTGTCGTATTGCATTTCCATATGGCTTAGGGAGTATTGAATAATTAATTATTATTCTATTCACCATCAGACGAAGAAGTTTGATACTTAAGCTTTAGCGTATCCATTCTGAGCCGTATCCAAGTGTGGTTTACCAAGCACAACCAACTAACTCGACTAATTACATCATTGATTAGTAAAAGAAGTCTGTCTTGTGAAAATAGAAGTCATACTTGCTCTGTTTGTATCATTATTACAGAAATATGAAAATGAAAGCTCTTGACTTGACCGTGAACTTTCAATGATAGCCTCGCAGTGGATGAGAAGCAAATCAATTTGGATTGTGACGCTTTCTTGTTGACACTAGTACGCGTAAACTGTTAACATATTATAGAGACAAAATATTTATAAATTATGCTGTGATACACAAGCTTATCCTTGGAGACGAAATCAGACAACTTATTTGGTATTTTCCTGTCAGCTGCGAAAATCTGTCACACATTTTTATTACTTAAGTATTAAGACCGGGGCGCAATATTTAACCAACCCTTGTAATTTTCTGAATGCAGTCTATAAATGAAGTAAATTTTGATTCGAACAATCAATAGCCACTTCATGACTACGTGAGGGTTCGCCTGTAAGGGTTAGGTTGGGTTGCAACCAATCGGATGTACAATTTAAATGTACACCTGATATCAAAATATTCAAAATTTGAATTTCTTATTCAAAGGTTTCTAATCATTTGGACATCATGAAGCACATTCTGTGACTTAGATTTACAAGGTGATACAAGTTATGTCATTTCTAACTCTTCGTCGTTCGTGCACAGTTAAGAAAATTGCAGAGCAAATTGCATTACAATAAACGAATAAAAGAGAGGGAAAGGCAGGCCTAAGTCAGAATTGACATGCAGTGTATAAGATATAGAAATAGTGAAGTCAGGATCTTTTTATGATCCCTCATGATATTGACCGGTGGTCATTGAAATACGTATCGGAGCTTCGCATAATTTGTAATTTTTTTTAGATTTTCTATCGAAATACACACTTTATTCACAGATTTTCTTTATGTAGATAAGTATAAGCCAATGTTAAACTGCCGGGCTGAGATGGAAAATTACAGAGATTTCTTATTTTGCTAGACACAATCTGTAGGCCTTTTCAATTTCAACACCATTTTGAAATTTGTACTTAGTTCAAGTGATAAAGTCATCATCATTTTATACTCCCTGATAACATTGACCGGTGGTGAATGAAATACGCATCGGACATAATTTAATGAAAAACAAAAAACATATATAACAAATATATATACAAATTTCATATAATTTTTAGTGTTTTCTATCGAAATAAGCATTTGCCTGTTCTCAGAGATATTCTAATTGTTTTGTAATGGACAGTCAAGTCAGTTTTTACAAAATATAGAGAATATATTGTATTGTATCGAATACAAGTACACTTTTAAATGATAAATACAACATAAAGAAAACAGCATTTACAATTTAAAGTCACTTTCCTTCTGTCACAGAGACATGGATGATTTGATCATGTGAAAAAGAGAAATGTCTAAGTGACTTCTAAACCAATCGCTTATTATAACGACGTGTGTGCAAAAAACTCAAAGTAAAAGAATTTCTAAATGGATGTTCCAAAAGAAAATACTAACTAGCGGGTTATGTTAGGTCCATTTATATTAGCATGTTCTAAATTATGATGGCGTACTATGAACCACGGATGGAAGCTCTCAAAATCTGTTAAACGGCTACTCAATCTAAAAAAAAGTCGTTAATCATGTATTTTTCTATGATAGCCCTGTATAACTATTGTAGACTGAGCCTTAGTATCGTGCCGTCGGTTACAGCACTATTGTTGAATTTGCGCTATGTTGCTAAATCTAGATTCCTATATGTATGATGCAGTCCACTACATTATAAATATAGGAGTTTATTCTGCTAAACAACCACAACTTCAATTCAAGAGAATGGAATATCGGTAGACATGCATGTACTCGTAATATAATTATACCAGTGGTATGATATTTTGTAGTCTATTTTCCGTCATACAAAGTCATAGGATTGAAAATGAAGTGTGTTTCTTGACCACTTCTTTAACATGGTATAGTGAAGTTGCGAAGTTGCGACAACCGTTCTAATATAGATTTGCAGCAATTTTTACTGAATATGCAAAGTACATACATATGGTTTTGAAACCTTGTCCATGAGATAGCGCATCACTTTCACATGAGAGACGTTCCCGCGAGCCCTGAAGCAAATAAAGGATATCATTTAGAAGATTGTCTCAATAATATCTCAATACCAAGGTCCAAGATGAGCAATGATTAACTTTTTTCTTGCTTGAAGATGTTTTGATAACCCCTCATTGTCGATAAACGATTTAATTCTTAACATAGAAATCAATGATCAGTTACTGCATTGCTGGTCTTGGCATGTGCAGTTTCTTGATACTGGTAGCATATACCAAAATCTTGGGAAGAAGAACATGAACGAGGCGTACGTGCAACTATGTGGCTTACAGCTATAACTGAGACATTTACGAGATGGCAAATGACTCGATAAAATTGTGCAAGTTTTACAAACGTAACAGACGTTGTATAGTATAAAGACTACACGAGTAATGGGCAAAAGACCGTTCCAGGACACCATAAAATTCAAAAAATGGCATTTTTAAAAACGACATAAATTCATGAATTTGAACCCTTTTTCAGGTTATGAAGACCTAAATTCATAAATTTGGGCGTTTTTAAAAATACCCAATTTTCAAATTTTTCAAAATCTCAAATTTGAGAATTACAATTTTCACCCTAAAAATCATGACCGTTCCAGGACACCGAAAATCATAAAAGTTAAGAATCTCAAAATTTGTGAATTACAATTTTCTCGCTTAAATCATGACCGTTCCAGGACACCGAAAAAATCATAAAAGTTGAGAATCTCAAATTTGTGAATTTTATCCATCTTTCAGGTTTTTAAAATATGTCATGTGACTAAAAATATTTCTTTAAAAATGGAAGAAACAAAAGTGGAAGAAACCGCAAGAATATATCCTTCGCTATCATATGAACGTAGTTCTACTTTAATGGACATTGAAAAAATGAATAAAGAAAAACACAAAGATAGAGTACGTTACATGAAAGATAAGGAATCTCAATTATTATTAAGATTAGAGCATTATAAAAAATTAAGAAAGAGATGGACTAAAGTTGAGAATGTAACACAAGGAATTGGCATATTATTAACAATAAGTTTAGGCGCTCTCACTATTGTTATATCTTCTGGTGTTTTAGTAATTCCAGTAGTTGCTACAGCTTTAACAGGTACGTGTGTTTTTGCAACTTCACTTGTTACAATGTTAGATAAATCTTTAATAACTAAGAAACGAAAATCATTAAAAACTAAGCATTTACATATTAAAGAAGTCTATGACAAATTGCATTACTACTTTCAAAGAGTATGTGATGATAATGTTATTACGTTAGATGAGATTGAAAAATTTGATCAAATAGCTAATGAAGTAAATCAAATATCATTTCAATTACAGTCAGAAAAAGTTGATGATAAGAATAAACAGGATGGCAAAATTTCGAGTGATGGTAAAACTTTTAGTGATGGTAAAATTTCTAATGAAGAAAATGATAAAATTTTTTTAGAAGAGCTAAAAACTTTAAGCGAAAATTTAAGCAAAACTTTATTAAACAAAACTTAAAACGAGAAACCTTTGAACGAAAAGATGTCAGACAACAAAGCAATTAAAAAATAATTTGTTCAGTAAAATGTTTTTGTTGTATTCCAATGTTACCACAAAATTCAAATATTATATTTTAAAAATGGATAAAATTAGAGCTGATAATCAAAAAAGAATTAAACAATTAGAAGAGTTAATAAAACAAAGAAATATTATGAAAGAAAATCATCTTCAACATAGAATGATAAAAGCTGGTATTCAATCTGATATTTTGAAAAAATGCAGCAAACCGAGCAAGTAAAAACTGATTTTGAAAAAAACTATGAAACCATTTAAAACTCTTGAAAAAGAACTTACAAATAATGATAAACAAATTGATATAACAGATCCAGAGCACAAGACTATATTAGATGACTATGGATTACTAGAATCAAACATTAATAAGAAATTACCAAAATCTATGCAATTTGAACATTCTATCTCATTTATAGATGGAAAAACAATACCTAGATTTTATCTCGGACAAAAAGAAATATTTCCACAACCTTTTCGAGGTTTAATTTTTTCACCAGATAAATCTCCTTTTAATTTAGATAGAAAATTTGTTGATCTTTTAAGAGGAGCAGATTTAAATAATTATGCTGTAGAAGATCTCATAAAATATAAAGCTATGTTAGATAGAGTTGGTGCAGTAAAATCTCTTAGACGTTATAAACAATTAGAAAATTTATTATCAACGGGAGTTAAAGTAGGAAAAGGTTTATCTGAAAAACAGAAAACAGAAACAATTGTATTCTTACCAGATGATCCGCAAGAATTACTAAATAGATTAAATATTTTAATATCGGCAATAAAAGAAGGACATAATTCTAGTTTCAATGAAATTCATGCTATATTGAAAAGACTGTTAGAAAAGAAGATTCTAAATGAAGAGGATTATAAAAGTATAACGAACCGAATGTTCTAGGGCTTCGCCCGTAGCTGAAATATGTTGTTGTTTTTAATTTTTTTATAAAAAATGTTTATTTAAAATTTTAACTAAAAAATGTGTTCAGCAGATTTAGACAAAATTAATAATCATTTAGAAAATCTAACAGAGATTTTGGGTTCATCAAAATTTAGTACGACGTTAAAAATTATAACAACTACTTCATCACACACTTGTAATTTAGAACCCATTCTACATTTAGAACAGAATAAAAATTATCAAATTGCATTGACTAGTTTCTCTACATTTAACACTATTCAAAACGTTATCAAAGATGTGAATGATCAATTTAGATATTCCACTGATAAAGGCAAAACATGGAAAATACAAACTTTTCTTCCTGGTTCTTACGAAGTTGAATCAATATCAAATGAAATTAAGAGACATTTAGGTATACCATTTAAAGATAAGAAACAATTACATTTTGCAGTTGAACCGGCAGTTAATAAATTTTCTCTTACTTTAGACGAAAATCATCAAGTTGATTTTAATCATGATAGATCATTGTCAAAGCTATTAGGATTTAATAAACAAACCTATAGTGAAGGTTATCATTTAGGTGAGAAGATTCCAAAAATAACTGAAATAAATTCAATTGTTGTACATTGTGACATTATTGAAGGAGGATATATAAATGGTAAATTGTCAAATTTAATATTCAGTTTTCCAGCTTTTACTGTACCCATTGGTTATAGATTAAATGTAATTCCACAAACATTAATATATTTTCCTATTACAAGAAAAACTATTAACAACATTGGCATTAGAATCACTGATGAAAAAGGACAAGAAATAAATTTTGGAGGTGAAGAGATTATGATAGATCTTTTGGTTCGAGAGGTATAAACTCCCGTTCGAGAGGTATAAACTCCCGTTCGGGAGGTATAAACTCCCGCTCGAGAGGTATAAACTCCCACGCGAAGCTAGAGAAGTTTAATTTTCTTCTTCTTCTTTAAAAATAAAAATAAAATAAAAATAAATTTTTTTATTAAAAAATGAGTGAACTACCTCCATTTAATAAAAAAAAACTCAAATTTAATCATCATCCAAATTTATCTAATAAAGTTTTGTCAGTTATTTGCGGAAGATCAGGTTGTGGAAAAACATATCTATTATTTAAAATTTTAACGACTCCAAATTTTTTGGATTATAACAATCTTATAATTTATACAACAACAGCAGAACAACCCGTCTATCAATTTTTAAAATATGGATTTGAAAATAATCTTAAAAAAACAGCAATTGCTTCATTATTCAAAGAATATGAAAAATCTGAAGATGAAGAAGAAATAAGTTCGTGGTGTGAAGAAGCAGCAAAAAATAATCAGTTAGTTGAATCCAATAAAAATAAGCATATAAAGATACAATTAATAGATGATAGTGGTAATATGCAAGATCCTAGTAAACTAGATAAAACAATGAAACATTGTGTAATTTTTGATGATTGTGTTAATGATAGAAATCAGTCAGTTCAGAGAAATTATTTCACAAGAGGTAGACATAATAACTGTAGTGTTTTTTATTTAACACAAAGTATGTATTCATTAGACGGAAGTGTTATTAGAAAGAATGCAAATATATTTATACTATTTGAAATAAATGCAAGAAACTTAAGTGATTTGTTAAGAGATTTATGTGTAAGAAATAAAGATGAATTTAAACAATCGTGTAACAATGCTTGGTCAAAAGATTATGGCTTCATTACAATTAATATTGATAAAAAAATTCATGATAGAGTTATAGAACATTTGTTTACCGAGTGATAAAAAATATACAAATATAGTGTTATAATATTTTATTATTTTTTATTTTATGTATATATCAAATTTGTCTATCTTAGAAATTAGAAAATTAAAAAGGTGAAGTAGTTATTCCATCAGGTAAAATTTTTCTTTTATCATCAAATGGATCTAATGCTAATTTATGTTCTTCTTTTAAATACATTTTATGTTTTTTTGAATTAAGTCTATAATTACATGCTGTTTTTATTTCATTATTAAATAATACATTTTTATAATCTTGAAATGTTATTTGATTAGCCACTGATGCTTTTGAAATTCCTTTTAATGTTTTATGTGTTTTAATATTATTAGTTGTGTTATAACAATAACATTTAGATTTTAAAAATATAGCTTCTGTTATAAAATCTTCATTTCCTTCTAATTCATCTTTTACTTTACATAAATCAGAAGGATGAATGATATCTTTTATTTTATCTATTTCTTCATCAAGTGTAGAATTATACGGTATTGTTAATTCTAAGAAAACAGAGTCGGTATCTGTAAAGTGTAATTTATAGTTTTTGCCATAAGCAGGTGCTAAATAATCATATATAAATCTATACATAAATAGTTTAGCTAATTCTAATATAGTGAATCCTATAAAATTAAACTTATCATGTTTTACGCTAATTCGACGTAAATGTACAGCACATAGTTCATCACTAAATCTAGTAGTTCTTTTATATGTAGGTTTCCTTGTTAAATTTTGAAACCTATCTTTATCATAAACTATTTCAATATTTTGTCTATTACGCACATTTTCTAAAGTCTTACCATAAAATGCATTATTCATTAATTTGAAGAACACGTTTCCAAAATCATCTTTATTTCTTTTAGCTATTTTAAGTTTTTCAATATTGAACTCTAAATAATTTTTTAACCACCTAGATTTTTGATAAAATAGTTTTCGATGTATTTTGGTGAGAATCATTCCATGTTCTAAATACCAATCTAGCATTCTTCCTTCAACAACATACTTTCCTTTATTACTTTGTGTTAACATAAGTTTTTTTGTTGGTCTGTATTTCTTAGGAATTATAGATTTTTGATAATCTGAAAAATCTTCTATATTGGGAATTTTGTTTTCGGGACAGAAAGGAAAATATTTTGTTTTATCTTTTATTTCATCAGGATATACTAAATCAACTTCATATATATAACCATGATTATAATTTCCATCATATGTTTTTTGATAATCAAGAATAATACACCATGACATTTCACCTGTTGGTAATTCTTGTATCATGCAAGAAGAATATAAGCTATTGAAATCATAATATAACAAATAGTTTTCTCTCATGAATTCATCAATTGCATTTTCACGTTCTACTCCTTCTCGTTTCGTTCGAAATATTTCTAATATTTTTTCTTTTTCTTCTGGAGATAAAGGTTTCATTATTCCATAATCATCAGGATTTACTTTCTTATTATAACATTTAACATATCTATTACCTAAAACTGATGAAACTCCACCTCTAATTCCAGATTCAAAAAACAATAATTTATCATATGTATTCTCTTTATAATGTGTAAGTTTAACATTTGTATGTTTTAATCCTGCTAACCATGTTAAACCTGGTATAGAATAACAATAACATGGATCTATTCCGTAATATTCTATGCACATGTCACGAAAGTTTTCAAAAAGATCAGTAAGGATTAATACATCTATCTGAAGATATTTCATTATATAATCATACATTGTTTTTCCAATTTAACTCTCTCCAATTCTTTTCAGCTTCTGCATAGTCTTCTTCAGATAATTGTGATTGTTTTAATGTTGATTTAAATTTATTTATTGGAGGAAGTTGTTTTTCTTCCATAATTTTATTCACAGAATTAAAATCTCCAGTTATGTACTCATACGGAAATATTCCTTTTAAAGGTTTTAAATTATATTTATTTAATATTTTACATTGTTCAGATTTCAAAGTTTTTCCCATAACATCTAATGAATAAGGAGTAAAAAATCTAAATGCATCTAAAATTCTGATATAACCAAATTGCATTGAAAAATAATCTTCTTCTGTTTTACATAGTACATTTATTTGTTGTTGTTGTAATTTTTCAGATGAAAATAAATCTTTCATTACTAGATGGAAATCATATTTAGAACCATTGTAGAAATATAGAGGAACAAAGTTATATTTAAATTTATTAGCATTAAGATTACAAGAATTATGTGCTGCACCTCTATATAATCCATTTAGATGATCATGATCTTTTACCTTATCAAGATATCTACCTTTGCCATTTTTATAATTTTTTGTAATTTCTTTTCCACAGTAATAACAATTTGTTTCATTAATAAAATTTAATTTTTCTTTTTCTGTTAATGGCATCATTGGTATATTTGTTTCAAGCAATTGTGAAAAATAATTTTGTAATTCTTCTACTTTCTTTGTAAACTTTTCTGAACTATCTTCACCATAGTATTGATAATATTCTGATTTAAATAATTCAGGATAATTTGAATGAATGTACATTCCCCAACATAATGGTTTTTGTTCAAATAAATATTTTTCTTTACTTTGTTCAGCTGCACTTTTTTCATAATTATCATTTTCAGAATTATAATTTTCAGAATCGGGCGAAGCCCTGGAAGACATCTCCGATGTTCCGTGCTTTTGTGTCATATTAACATTATATGCTTCGAAATCACAATATATTGTAAAGGGTACTTTATTTTTGAAATACCATTTATTGTATTCTAAATAATCATCTTTAGGAAAAGTATTTTCAACTGCTTCGTTTTGTTGACAATTCTCCAAATGTCTATTCATTTCTTCTTTAGTTTTAAAACTTGTCATACATTGGAGACAAGGAAAATTAGCATTATCTGAAGTTTTTGTAAATATAGAAACATCTTTACAATATAAAATGACCCTGATAATATAATATATTCGCTTGTGCTGGTTGTTTTGTTTGTTTTAATTTTTCAAATTTATCTTTATATATTTTATGTGTTTCATCAATTTGTCTTTGTAAATCTTTTTCAGACTGTTGATAATTTTGATTGAATATTTTCAGCTGTTGTTCATATTCATTATTATATTGTTCTTTATATTGTTGTTGACATTTTTTAAACATTCATTTAATTCTCTATTTTCTTCATTATTTAATTCTTTATTGTCTTTATTGTCTTTATTTAATTCTTGAATCGTTTCTATCTTATTTTGATATTTATGGCCATATTCTTGTACTAATATTTTTGTTTGTTGTTGATAATCTGTTTTACATTTTTGTAAACTTTCATTTAAATTTTGTAATTTTTGTTGATATTCTAAAGATAAAGATAGATAATCGGAATCATAATCATAATTATAATTACGTCCTTTATAATTATTATGATTAATCATTAATGGTGATAATGTTTTAACAATTTGAAATTTTTCAGTACATATTATATTTCCTTGGTAAAAATATTATGATGCATGTAATTTCCTCTATCATTATATACCATTTCTGATTGACATAAATTTTTATTATTCAAATAAAATTTTTTTGAATCTGAGTAAAGTGGAGTAATTTTACCAATAGAAACATAATTCACATTTAATTCAAAAACATTTACTTCAATTAAATTTTTATTCTTTTTATGAAACTTTATTAACCTATTATAATCATATGGAAATTCATGTAAGCCATCAGATAGATCAAATTCCTTTATGTATTCTTCTTTATTATAATGACTTAGTCTCTCTTTGTGATATTCTGCAGGATGTAAATGTGCTATAATACTCCACAGAAAACAATAATCATCTTCATTTTTTATGTTGATTATTTGTGGTGAACTGAAACGTAAAGGAACATAACTACCACCAGTATTATTTTTATATTTATCAATTACTATTTTCTTAGATAGTATTTTAACAAATCTCCAACCAGATTCACGTAACTGGGCTTCAATTATACAATTTTCTAATTTAAGTATCATTTGTTCAAATATAGGTTGTATATCATTTACATTATGAATTTCTTGTGAATTTGTAAAATGTCCTTGTATTATTTCTTCAGGAATTCCATCAGGTCCATTTTTTGTATAAAGTACTTCTACATTCATATAACATTTGAAAGATTTCTTAAATATTTTGAAAAAGTTTTTTAATACATTATAAAAAGTTTCATCGGTTTCATTATGTTCAACCGATTCATTAAATAAATATTTTATATCTGTTACCGCTTCATCGGTTTTTTTAGTTGCATCAAATTCATCTATTTCGTTAAATTCATCAGTATCGCTAAATAAATATCTTCCATCTGGTACATGTTCATCTTCACTATTAAAAACTTTTTTATATTCCGAATGTGAATAATCATCAAACATTTTTTTAACTTTTATATCAGTAGGTAATGTTTCTAGATAGTTTTTATAACTATTTAATTTTAATATATTTCCTTCATCAACTCGTTCTACATTTTGTAAATGCAATTTACTATCTAAATGAGATTGATAACTTCTTTTTGTTTGCAACTTTTTTTACATAAGTTACAATAAAACTTGGTATTTTCCATTTTTTTTATTTTTTAAGGAAAAAATTGTGTTTTAATTTTAGATATAAACATTCTAATATCAAGGTCTAGAGAGTTAATATATATTATTATATATTTCACGTTGTTTAGTTATTTTATTTTCTTTATCATATTAAGTTTAATCATATTAAGTTTTATCATATTAAGTTTTATCATATAACGTTTTATCAAAAGATAATTTAAATTTATTTTCACTAACTATTGATTCTTCATCATCATCATCAATTGATTCTTCATCATCATCATAAATTGTTTCTTCAACATCATAAATTACACTTTTTGGGATTGGATACCATTCTCTTATTGGAATATCTAACTCTAAATTACATCTTTTATCTGATAATAATATAATAGAGAAAAATATTGGTCTTTTTTCTCTTTTGGAAAATTTAATAACACCACCATAATCTGAATCACTTTTAGTTTTTATTAAAGATGATAAAATTTTAAATTGATTAGATGTAAATCCTAATTTAAATTTTGTAGACCCGACACATAGTTGTCGAACAGTATCTTCAACTATACCATCATTATTATTTTCAATTGTAAGAAAATGAAATTTAGATAAATTTTGATTACATGTAGTATTAATATCATGTACATCAGTATGAGATATAAATTTTTCTTCACTTAAATTTTTATAATTACTAATATTTTTATAATCTTTCTTACCATTTACACCATTTTCAGATGTTTCAGAATCATCATCTATATTATCATCATCTATATTATTATCATCATTATTATCATAAGATTCTTTAAGATCGGGCAAAGCCCTAGAACCTTCGGTTCGTTTATTATGATTATGGACATTGTTAATAGTATAAGGTGTTGTCCACATATAAATTTTTTCTTGTTGAGCTAAGCCATTTATGTAAGATTTTAATAAATTAATATTTAAATTGGAATACAATCCTATATATGTATCATCATCATATCTTTGCGGCATTTCTAATGTTTCTTGTTTATAAATTGTATCTCTATAATATACTTGACATAATAATTCTTCGTTATGCTTTTTACTCTCGATATGAATATTATATTGGTTTTGTTCATCAACAAATAATCTAATTTTTTCCTTTGAGAAAGATTTTAATTTTTTAACTAATTCTTTAATATTGATATAATTAATAATTTTAGTTTCTATCCAATCAGTATTACTAATTGGTAATACTGCTCTAATAAAACCATAAACATTATTATGACCAATAATAACCATATTTTCTTTATTTAATTCAACATAAACTACATCATTATATTTGCTTACAATCTCCATAAATTTTATAAACGGGTCTCCTGGAAATAAACAATAGTTAGTTTCTATAGAAGGTAAACCTTTCGTTTGTTCTCTAAATATTTCGGCTTGTAATTGAAATAAAATATTAACATCTATACATGGATTTGTAATAGTATTATTATTATTATTATTATCAAAACATTTATTTCCAAATCCCGTTGATCTCGTCGAATAAGAAGAACAGGATGATGCGTACGAATGTAATTTTTTAAATTTGCTTTATCCATTTCTTTATTTTTATTAGAAAAAATTTTATTTTTTATTTTTATTAGAAAAAATTTTATTTTTTTATTTTTATTAGAAAAAATTTTATTTTTTTTCTCATTATATAAAAAAATTACTTTTTTATTGTTTTAAAAATGATGATACCAAATGTTGGTGGAGGTGCATATATCCCGAATAATCGTGAATTAGAAATAGAGATAGAAAATTATATCATGAAAACTGGAGACGTTTTATCTGGTCCATTGCATCTTTCTATTCTTCCGCAACAAAATACAGAGTTGACAAATAAACAATATGTTGATACACAAATCAATGACTTAAAAGAAAAATATATAAACGATGTTTTGGTTCCACTGATGAATGAATTAAAGTTGCTAAAACTTAATGACAAATCATTAAACGAAAAATTATTAAAACTTGATAAAAAGGATAGAGAGCTAGAAGCAGATATAGCAAAACTTTTTAAAAAGATTTCAGAACAATCAAAAATTTTAATATTACTTTCTATAAATTTAAAATCTGCAGTCATTAAAAATAAACATCAGATAAAAATGTTAAAAGAACAATTAGAAGATGAAATAGAAAAACTTCCTGAAAGAATTTAAAAAATTTAAAGCAGTTACAAACTACATTCCAAAAAAGTGTTGATGAATTAAGTTCTAAAATTACTCAACAAATGAAAAAGATGAATAGAATAATAAATGAAGTAAACTCACTTAATCAAAAAGTTGATAAAATGAAAACTCTTAAAATCAATTTAGAAAATGAATTAAAGAAAAATTTACAAGAAAACTCTAAAGAAAATAAAGAACAGTTAGATGCTGTTAAAAGACAATTAGATGTTCTTAAAATTAAGTTAAATGCACTTAAAACGGCATTGAAGATTAATCAGCAGAAAATGCAAGTTAATAGAAAAGAAATTAAAGTACATCACACGCTGCTTGACGCAATAGATCAAGTGCAACAGTCAATTAATAAAGTTATCTCGAAGTTGTTGTCCATTCACAAACGTAAATCTTGATCGACGAAGTCTTGGGATTCTAACCTATCGGAGCGAAGCTCCTCGAGGCTTTAGCCGATCGGACCAAAGGTCCTCAGGTTACTAACCAATCCTAAACGTTAATCGTAGCGCAAATATTAAACGGACCAAAGGTCCTCAGGTTACTAACCAATCGTAAATATTTTTTCCCAAAAGTCAAATTTAATCCTAAAAAATGCCTATAATTTATAAACACAATCTTAAATATTTTGCTTCAAATCAAAGAATTGCTCATGAACCACGTATGAATCCTGTTTATCATTATGATAATAGAGAAACAGTTCACACGGAAGGAGCTGGCATCTTCTCTGGTATTGGAAGTATCGTTAACTTAATTAAGAATAATAAAGATTTGATTACATCTGCTGCAAAAGGAGCAGCTGCTATAGGTAGTACAGCTAGTGCAATATCAAATGCTGTCAAGTCTCAAAACGAATTAAAACAACTGGAAGCTATTCGTAAACTTAGGAATGATTCCGAAGGACTAAAAAAATTTAAAAAAACTTTCAGAGGAAACAAAAAATAAAATTGCTAACATAGCTGTTGGGGAAACCTTGAGGAGCGGAGCTCCGTCTGATAGTAAACATAAGAAGAAATCAGGCGTAGCCATAAAACGTTCAATTGAAGAAATAAGAGGAAATGGCGTGAGTAGCAACCTTTGGTCTAACCAGCAAAGCTGTAGCGGAGCTGGTCTAGCAAAATTCTAAAATTATGTTTTTTAGCAAAATTCTAAAATATGTTTTTTAGCAAAATGTTTTTAGTAAAATTATTTTAGTAAAATTATTTTAGTAAAATTATTTTAGCAGAATTTTTTCTGTGTGTGAGAAAAACAAAAAGTCAAATTATTTTTTATAAAAATGTCTTCGCATATCGAAAATAAATTTAGATTAGACGATCCTCCGTTCGTCAGTTGCAATCAAAAAAAGAATGACTATATAAGAATTGCTATGAATCCCGGATCTTCCAGTAGAGTAAATACTGGAGGTGATTTAATTTTTGAAGTTGATAATCAGCAGAGTTATATATATCTACCTGATTCATTTTTACACTGTGAATATTCTTTGTATAGTGATGCCAATTTTACAACACCATTACCAGAAACCGATAATATTGCACTAGAGAATAATTTTTTTCCAAGATTATTTACACAAATGCGTTTAGATGTTGCAACTCAAAATATAGAAACAATAAGTGATTCTCCAGGTGTAATTGATACAATGCTTAGATTTGTAACAATTGGTGAAAATAATAAAAAGTACGAAATCGAAGGTTGGTTTCCTGATACTAATGATGGTATAATTGTTGATGATTTAACTCACGCTGGAACAGATGCAGCAGGAATTGCGAAAGATGTAGAAAATATTGCAAAACATTTAAATAAAACAAACAATAGTGCATATAAAGAAAGACGTGAATTTAACAAGAAAAGTAAACAGACAGTAAATTGGTCATTGTCTCCATTATTCGGTTATTTAGATTATGATAAAATATCATATCAATTAAAATTAAAATTAATAATTCATCGTACAGCAAATAATGAATTAATCTTTTTTGGTAAGACTGGAAAAAAGCATATTTAAAAATTGATAGACTTGAATGGTGGATTAAGCATATTACTCCTAGTTTAGAGATTGAAATAGCTATTGCAAAAAGATTAAATACTAACAAACCAATTCCAGTAAATTTTCTAAAGCGTACTGCTAGTTCAGTAACTTTTTCCGAACAAAGATTTAACTGGCATTTTACTAGAACTTCGAATACTCCAAGATATTTATTACTAACATTTCAAAGAAATAATTCTCCAAGTTTTGATAAGATCAACAATCTTTTTCATATTAATACAATTCGAAGTTTACAAGTTTCATTAAATCAAACCCGATATCCAATTGATCCATTAAGATTCGATGATACCAATAATCAATTTATGGAAGGATATGATTCTTATCGAAATCTTTGTATAGAATTTGGAGTTGAACCACAATTAACTCCTGGAGATTGGAGACATTTATATCCTGTTTTCTGTTTCGATTTAAGTGCACAATCTGAAGATATTATCAAGACTGGTTGTGATGTAACAATTAATATTGAAAAGAAAGATTCCACAACTTCATTGATGGCTTATGGTTTATTGCTAGAAGATGTAAAATATTCCATTGAATTTCTTAATGGAAAGATGGCTAGGATCGGCTAAAGCCAGAGGAGCTTCGCTCCGATAAGTTAATTAAAATTTTTGTTAACTTAAATTTTTTTAGTAATTAGTAATAAAATTTTTTCATAACTAGAATAGATTAAAAATTCCTAATTTAAAATTTATTCATAACTAGAATAGATTAAAATTTTTGATAACTTAATATTTTTTTATTAAAAATGTCGCAAGCGAAAAGTAATAATAATAAAACTGTTGAATTAAAATTACGTAATATTGTTGACAAAAATACCCCTAAAACTATTACAATTAATAAAAAAAAGTATTACATAAGTAAACCAATGATAGAGAATATTCAATTACGAGAAGAAAAGAATGGCGGGATTCTCCCATTAATTCCACTAATTATAGGTGGCATAGCAGCAGCAGGAAGTGTTGCAGGTGGGACAGCTGGTATTGTCCAGGCAGTAAATAAAAATAAATCAGAGAAGGCAGCATTAGAAGAACAAAAACGACATAATAGAGAGTTAGAGAAAGTTGCTAGGGGTGAAGGAGTAGTAGATAATTTTATTAGTAAATTAAAATTAGTCGATGAAGGAAAACGAGTTCTTAAAAATATTCTCCACAATGTTGATGATTTAATTGAAATTAAAGAAACAAAAGATGGTTCTGGAATATATCTAAGTCCTAGTATGATAAGGTAATAACCTCAGGACCTTTGGTCCGTACCGGTAAAGCATTTATTTTATCTTTTAAAATGAATTCTACAAATTCCGAAAATTTAATTAAATTAAAAATTGCTAATTTAGATTTATTGAGTTATCTATTAAACAAAAATAAAAACTCAAACTGTCAGCATATTAGAGGTGACACACAAAAAACATTAGAAAACTTTCCTGGATTTATTTGGAGTAAATATTCGAAAGAAAATCATCTTCCCGGTCATTAATATACTGGTCCAGGAACTCGATTAGATATAAGACTAGATGAGAATAATAATCCGAAACCAGGTGAAGAACCAATAAATAGAGTAGATGCCGCAGCTTACAGGCATGATTTAGCTTATCGAAATCATGATCTAAGTTCTCGACATGCAGCTGATAAGAAGATGATTCAAGAATTAGATAGTATTCAAAATCTTACATTTAGAGAAAAAATTGAAAGAATGTTTGTTAAGAAAGCTTTACAAGCTAAAATATTATTCGGCCAGGGTTTAAATGAAACGACAGCAAAGCTGTCTGAGAGCAACGCTCGAACCTATGCCTCTGAAATTCATAGGGAATACAGAAGGCCTAAATATTTATTGAAAGTAAAAGTATTTAATAAAGATGATATTTGGAGTGCTGATCTTATTCATATGCCGAATGAAAGGGACTACAAATACGCATTGACCGTTATAGATTTATATACACGATACGCTTGGGTAAAGCCTTTGAAAAATAAAAGTGGTCTATCAGTTAAATATGCGTTTGAAGAAATCTTTAAAGAAAGTAAGAGAAAGCCAAAAAAATTGTTTGTTGATAAAGGGTCGGAATTTTATAACCGAAACGTTCAGCCACTATTTGAAACTGTTTATTCAACTGAAAACGCTGGAAAAGCTGTAGTGATAGAAAGATTCAATCGGACGTTAAAAAATAAATTATTCAAGAAATTTACTGAGCAAAGAAATCAGAAATGGTTGAAGATATTACCAGGAATTGTAGAAGAGTACAATAATAAAGTTCATTCTGGTATTGAAGAAACCCCAAAGAATGCTTCTGACGACCCTGATTTAATACTAAAGAACATATTCGAGAATAATTATTCGAACGAAAATAATAATTTGAATGAGAGTAATCCGAATTTACAGAAACGTAAGCCGAAATTTAAAATTGGAGATAGAGTTAGAATATTTAAATATAAGAATAAATTTGAAAAAGGCTTCGTCGGATACTGGACTAAAGAAATATTTGAAGTTTGTAAAATAAACCAAACTTATCCGATTACTTATGAAATCAAAGATTTAGATAATGAAGATATCAGAGGCCGTTTTTATCAAAATGAATTACAACGAACTGATTTTTAATTATCATTATTATTATTATTGGAACTAACGTTTCGGGAATTCCCTTGTTTGGCGTAGCCATAGAACCTACGGTTCGTTCAATTCTAACATAATATCAAGAAATGGCACTCCTTTTTGTAATTTAAATAAAACATAAAGACATAATTGACCACAGTAAGTAGTTCCCGGTTTTTGAATTTGAAATGTATTATAAATTCCATTGCCAAGTAATTTTTTGACTTCGTTTGTAGGTGGAAGTCCATAAGAGTCGAACCAATAGTTCTCAGCCTCTGGGCGGTCGAAATAGTAATTATCTCGATTTTTATTAAAGATACCTGCAGACCAATGTACGCCTTTTTGGTCTGAAGTGTGAAGATTCGTTATGAAATTTACAGTTGGCTTATTTTTGATCGATTGTAATTCGCCTCTCATTAGAACATGAAAATTCTTTATTCCTAATTCATTTGCGATTTTCTTTAGGTCGAAATTTGTCGTGGTTTGCGTTCCATATAATTTAAAAAACTCATTTATGTTGCTCATTTTATAATTAAAAAAATTTCTTATAGGGATCCCTAGAAGACAGAAGGGAGGGGGTATTGATTTCAAACTGTTCTCTAATGATGATTTTCCTTACTACTTATTCGATTTTGAAATGATTTAATTTAATCTAAATTAAAACGTTACATTGTTACATTTTATTTTTATGAACTCTCATTAAGAGGATATTTTTGTTTTATCTGTATTAAGACAATGGCAACATCTGTTACCACATTTCTCAAACCGCATGATTGTTTTAGGGGATCATGCGGGTTGTGCATTCATAACATGGCGTTAATAGCATAAAAGCAATCTATTAATTCATTCTCTGCTTTGAGGGAATATTCTGTTGTTATAGCAATCATTCAATACAATATCGCAGTATCGATAGTCGAGACCAATTGTCGAGCCAAAACCGCAACTTTTCTGGTTTTGGTCGGTAGTTTGGTTTTGGATCTGGCTCGCGTTATGGCCGATGAAATGATTTACAATGCGGTGCAATTTCCTCATTGTCATTCAAGTACTATTCAAGCATTAATCATACGCGTCATGTCATACCCGTATGTTGTCAAGCAAACTTCATACACCTAGAATGCCGCTTTGCTTAGATCACCATTCATAATTTTCACTTGCTATTTAAACACGCACAATTCATAAAACGTGACACATTACAATCTTAGTTTAAATCTTATCATCACAATGGTTGGATCTACTGAAAGATCTGTTCGATTGGAGACAAAGCGGAGAAGAATTCAGAAGTTAACAAGGGAAATCATACATCTGCAAGCACAAAGTAAAATATTCTTACACTTGGATATGAGAAGAATTTTTGAATACATCGGAGACCCGCACATCAATTATAGGACATGATTTAAGAGAGAGAAAAAATTGTAATTCTCAAATTTGAAATTCTCAACTTTTATGATTTTCGGTGTCCTGGAACGTCATGATTTTAAGGGTGAAATGTCATAATCACAAATTTGAGATTCTTAACTTTTATGATTTTTTCGGTGTCCTGGAACGGTCATGATTTAAGCGAGAAAATTGTAATTCACAAATTTTGAGATTCTTAACTTTTATGATTTTCGGTGTCCTGGAACGGTCATGATTTTAAGGGTGAAAATTGTAATTCTCAAATTTGAGATTTTGAAAAATTTGAAAATTGGGTATTTTTAAAAACGCCCAAATTTATGAATTTAGGTCTTCATAACCTGAAAAAGGGTTCAAATTCATGAATTTATGTCGTTTTTAAAAATGCCATTTTTTGAAAAAATGGTACTTTTTGAATGGACTAAATTCATGTATTTAGGTCTTAATAACCTGAAAAAGGGTTCAAATTCATGAATTTATGTCGTTTTTAAAGATACTATTTTTTGAATTTCATGGTGTCCTGGAACGGTCTTTTGCCCATTACTTACACGTGTTCGAGTTAAAGATGATCAAATAGCTTGCACAAAGACAACATGCGTAAATTTGTATAAGTCAACAGCATGCTGGTAGGCATAACGACAAAATTATGCGATTACAGAACAGAGTTGTGCTATAATACAACAGTAGTGTAGTAGGCATGTTAAATACAGTTTACACACTACGCAGAGAGTACTACGTAGGATAGTGTTAACTGCATCGTATGCTATTTAAAAAGTGTTATGTCTATTGTTAATTGCTATAATGACACTATTAGAGGAACCAAAAATAAAGACTTTTGACAAAACATATAGCCAATGGGCAAGCATAGAGCATTCAAAGGATGCTATTCGTCATGATCCAGAAAAGTGACCCCCTAATGCATGATGTATATACGCTCCCTAGCTACTAAGAAGAAATTGGAATCCTTTTGTGGATTATTTGGCGGATGGCCAAAAGATGATCAACGACAATTTCAGTAGTTTCCTGGCATATTCGTACAGAACTGAATCAGATCACGTCGCATGAGGGTAAAATGGAAGGACAGATGCTCCTCTTTCGACCAAGTTCACAATGGAATCCAAAAGGGATTATCATTTGGTCCACTTATTTTTAACTACTTCATGTCTGATCTCATGATTTCTCCAAAAACAGACCTGCAACTGGTTAAACATGCAGATTATCTACACCTTTTCATGTTGATTAACAGACAAAAGAGATTGCTTAAAGAACAAAAGAAATTGCTTAAAGAACAGAAGACATTGATTAGCGAACGTTTTTTCAATGTTTTAAAATTGAATTTAATGAATGTAAATGCATTTGCATTTTTTAATACTTATCTAAGTATCTAAGTCAATGAGAAACATTTTTTGCCGACTGACACCCCATCTTTTCACTTCAGCATTGAATAGCAGTGAAAGGTACGAGAAGGATATGTAAAAGTCAACACTGTCAAAATCTGCAAGGTGATTTCATCAAGACGTATTTGAAATCATTGTTAAGTTTATCAACACTCTACTGGAAGCTTTTAAATTAGAATGCGGTCTAAATTAGTTGCTACTGAAAGTCAAATAAAGTCAAGTATAAAGTTTTGCTGTCGGTTAATAAACAGAGCGATTCACTTTCCTATTTGTTTTAATTTGATGAATTGACAGTAGATAATTTGATAACCTAGATTATGCAAACAGCCTCAATGGGAATTGTGTTTTCAAACATGTGATTGTCAATGTGCTCAATAAACTAGTCAAATAAATAGCTTGTTTGATAGCCATTGACTTTGACCACATTTTATGAAGAAACGGTTTCAAAGCAGGGGTGCAACGTGAATTTCGTCAAAGAAGAGAAGAGATTCTTGCCGACGCTTCTCCAAACGAATCCTGAGAAAGAGAATCGAGGATGCTTGTGGAGGCGGCCCGAAAATCTGTGCTTCATTCCGATGTTCACAAATTGCAGGCATATTTTCAAAAAATTCAGTCGATCGTCTCAAAGGCGACGGCTATTGAGGATATTCCTATTGGCTAATGACAATTTTTTACCAACATGTTGTATGATGCTTCATTATGCTCTGAAAAATTGTGTTTAAATCATAGAGCAACAGAGGCTTTAGAAATTTCATGTTGATTTTTCCAAATTACACAATATTAGAATGCTTCAGGTGACAATTTGAAAGTTAAAGGAAAATTTGGGGAAGCTGAAGGCGCCTGATGTCAAAGTTTTAAAATAAGGTCAACTATTTTCTCCCGTTTCTTCATAAAATGTGGTCAAAGTCAATGGCTATCAAACAAGCTATTTATTTGACTAGTTTATTGAGCACATTGACAATCACATGTTTGAAAACACAATTCCCATTGAGGCTGTTTGCATAATCTAGGTTATCAAATTATCTACTGTCAATTCATCAAATTAAAACAAATAGGAAAGTGAATCGCTCTGTTTATTAACCGACAGCAAAACTTTATACTTGACTTTATTTGACTTTCAGTAGCAACTAATTTAGACCGCATTCTAATTTAACAGCTTCCAGTAGAGTATTGATAAACTTAACAATGATTTCAAATACGTCTTGATGAAATCACCTTGCAGATTTTGACAGTGTTGACTTTTACATATCCTTCTCGTACCTTTCACTGCTATTCAATGCTGAAGTGAAAAGATGGGGTGTCAGTCGGCAAAAAATGTTTCTCATTGACTTAGATACTTAGATAAGTATTAAAAAATGCAAATGCATTTACATTCATTAAATTCAATTTTAAAACATTGAAAAAAACGTTTGCTAATCAATGTCTTTTGTTCTTTAAGCAATTTCTTTTGTTCTTTAAGCAATCTCTTTTGTCTGTTAATCAACATGAAAAGGTGTGTTCTTCATTGGTAGCATTCGAAAATTTTATCAATCGTCTGACTTCTTCTCTGGTTATGATGAAATTATTCGTTGGACTCAGGAAACTGTATGGCAATTCAAATACAAAAATGTCAACAGACTTTTTATACATTCAGCAAAGAAATTAGTGGAATTGACCACCAGATGCCAAATATTCCACTGAAAGTGGTGAGTTTTATTCTTGGTGTGACTGTTGACAAGAAGCTGAGATGGACCAGTCATTACCATCGCATTTACCGGAAAGCTTCTTCACGCCTTTTTGTATTGCGTCAACTTCGGTAGTTACCTACCAAAAGACCAACTTATAATTGTATATAATTGTTATGTGAGAAGTATTTTGGAATATGCACCGCTGTTTGTGGACTTGAACAAGATGTCGGAGGAAAACATTGAGCGGGTTCAAAAGAGAGCACATAGAATTGTGCATGGAGCAGAGTGTCAGTGTCCAACTTTGCCTTTAAAAGCCGCCGTGGCGACCGAAATCGATCGGCAGTAGTAAACTTTGCTTTTGATTGTCAGGTGGGTAAAAATTTTGCATTATTAATTCTCATTTGGTTTTCTATTGTTTCATTATATGCATACATACATATAATATATAAAAATACAAACGGTGTCTACATCAGAGTCTACAAAATATATCAAGGGCTTCTTTTTCATTCACCTACTGGTGTATATTTAGTTTCTCATTTTTTTCTAATCAGTGAATGTTTTAAGCATTCTCCCCAGTAATTTTAAGACAAATAATTGTGATACTAGCTGGAGATGATTTTTACTTCCTTTTGTAGACCCATCATCAGCCAAGGCTCGAAAAAATGGAGTGAGTTTGCATCCATTGCATACATTGATTCGATAGCGTGCGCGGTCCGGCAATCGAAGATGTCGGACTTGAAATAGTGACATACTCAACAGTCGTGATTCTCCTAAGATGCTCAATCTTTCAGGAACATTTTCCTTGCCATTCCAACCAATAATAAGAAGATAACTCGCGGTTGGTATAACTTCGGGAGGCATACACATGTAGACTAAACAATAGAGGCGACAAAATATCAATGGCAAAAGTTTGGAGAAATACAGATCAAACGCTCAAATAATAATTTAGTGATACAGATGTATTTAGAAGAAAATGCATTATTTGGGGTGTGACAACATTTTCCACTTCATCAGAAAATTTTCAAAAATGAATATGTGGAAAACCTTTGAAATCGTTTTACGTGCTAAATTTTCTTGCTGTGTCATAGTAAAATACGAAACGTTTTGCTTTAATTTTGTCTATTATAATCAATATTCATTATAACAATCGCATTTCCATGAATTCAATGCTTTACGATAATGCGTTTGTTTCAACGACTATTGTGTTTGTAATCAAAAACATGTTGCATTATATAACTTTTCTCTCTTGTTTCAACCTTTTCTCTTTTGCCCCACTAATCTTTTGACACTTTATCCATGCAGTCATTTAGGGATATCATTGCATATTATTCCATACCCCGGCATGCAGATGATTTATGTCTTTCATTATGCATTCCTTATGTACAGTCGCTTAAAAATATTTGTTTTTTTCTCCAATTGGCTTTGTTATGTCTTTCATGAACATATCATGTATAGTTAACGATGTGGGCTTGCATGTACATGTATGTACAAGGCAAATTGTGCAATCACAGTGCTTACAAGCGTTTTCAACAATTGCTATTTGATGCAGTCCAAGAATATTACAAATAAATAGTTAGGAATAAAAGGTTGTTGCTCTGACGCACCACAACCAATCTTGATAATGCATGTTTGTACTGCTGTCAAAAACTTCAAGCAGTTGTTTGACTTATCATGATAAGAGAAACTTAAATTGATTTAATACCACATACTTAGTTTTGAAATGGTGGTGAAGAAAAAGGCTCTGTTGACACTGATTAGCTAATGACTTTAATTCACATGGATTTAAGTCGACTTGAGTACAAGCAGGATTTCCAAGGCTTCAACTTGAAGTTTTATATGTATTTAGAATTCATTCACTTTGCGAGATAAAGTTACGTTTCATTGTGTAGCTGACACGAATATGCTTCGTAGGTGTGTCATCATTGTAGGTTGTCGTTGCAGACCTCCCAAACCTACTGGCCTTCATCTCCTCTCAATAAATAGCCTACTGCGAATCATTTATTTGGATTTTAAACGAGATTGTGGACCTCCTTAAGATTGTGTTCCGGCCGAAAACGCAACTGTCGAGTGGAATGCTCTTGTCGAAAAACATGCACATGCATTCTCGCCTCAAATTTGATCAACTTATTATTAAAGCACATTATTTATTCTCATTTATTATTCCCTTAAAAATGTATGGTTATTTATAGGTGTCTCATTCTCAGTAAAATACCCAGATGAAGTATTAAAATACTTCTGAATAAGTAGAATAATAAGAAGAATTTTGGTTCATTGTCGAAACATGCTTCACTTGATTGATGAATATTAGAGCCCTGACAGCTAAGTGGTTGAATCATCTCGTCCAACCGGCAGCACCTGTTTCTGCAGGGAACGAGTCTGAAAACATGACTTTCAGAGAAAGCAGCACACCCTATCCTACGAATCTGTGAGTCTGCCGAGTTCTACCCGGTTCCTACTCTTATCAGTGCACGTGCATGTCGACCATCGTGCGGGTTGAAGCTTTTGAAAACCCTTTCAGTGACTAAAATACCTTGATGCATGTTCCCGAGTAAAATGTTTCTTTTAAATCAATGATGCCTCACTTTGGAAGATTGAAATATTTGTTCTCATTAAGCACTAAGAGCGGTAGTGGTATGTACTAAATCAGAGACTTCTATCAGTCCCATATCAGTATGGATAATTTTCATGGTTCCCTCTGCGACTCATACTTCATAAAAAATGTCTTAAGTGGGAAGCACAGCTAAGTCACATTAGTCATAATTTTCACCATGGTGTTTTTCTATCCTGCATGTGTTTATGCCTCCGATCAGTGATTTTTACGAAAATGTATTGAAAGACTTAGAAAGTTTCAGCTAAAACTTCATCAGGATGCTGTGTTTAACCACAAAATAACGATTTGATAAATCTGAATGTGTTAAGCTTCTTGAATAGTATGAACTGCATGACCTAGAGATGGTTCTACACACCTTAGTACTTCTCACTTAATCACAGAAAAATGTCATTTTTTTCGAAAACCTCATCCTGGTCACATTGGATATGAATGTGCTTTCTGTGATCTTGTCTAGGACCCTCCTAAGACCTTATTTGTTCGGCATTTATATTTCATCGCTTCAAACTATTTTCCCCTCGAACCACATAATCAAGTATGTTGACGACATTTGTTTCTTATCAAGTCCGAAAGTCCAGCATTCCAAAGGATGTTGCTGAGATCGAAAGTGATCTTGACAATATTTCAGATTGGGTTGCGTCAAATGAATTGACCTTGAATACGGAGAAAACCACTGGTCTAGTGAATTACCGCGGTGGATTCAAGAGCATTTGCAGTATCGAGGGTGCCATCCCAACTGTCAAGTTCCAAGACAGCATTCGGTTTCTTGGGGTTCATTTGGATGCGAACCTTGGATGGAGAGGCCATGTAAAGTTCATCGAGAAAAAGTGTGCTTAACGCATGTACATTCTGAGGCGGGTCAGATCTGTCACTAGTATTGATGACTTCACTACCATTTATCAAGCATTGGTTCGGTCGCTGATAGAGTACTGCTGCCAAGCGTTTGTGGGAATCTCCTCAACAGGCTCAAACCGACTGGAGAAGATTCAGAGGCGCTGTCTGAAAATCAAATCGCGTGATCTGAAGCTGGATGACATTGAAGCTAGAAGATGGTCGCAAGCTATCAACACCTTCAACAGCCTGGAAAGATTAGAGACTTCCATCAGAGAATTGTTCCCCAGTTATTTACCAAGTGGGCGTCTCGCCGTACCATTCTGTAGAACTTTGCGTCGTCAAAATTCTTTTGTTCCACGCATTTGTAGCACCCTTTCAAGGTCATCTACGAGACACTAAATGCACGTGACTATTAGTTTTATACTTGCTTTTGTACTCGTATAAGAATGTGTTCTTAGTTTCGACTAAACAAAACTGTCATTCTGCTACTTTTATCTGTGTATTTTATTTCTGATTTCTATTCGACGATACAATATAAACATTTCTCTCTCTCTCTAACAAAAGGAGGCACCAGCTGGTAGACCTTGGCAGATGTACAGTTTCGCGCTGGTAGGCCTATATCATTCTGTGAAAGTCTCTCTTTCGGTTACGTGTTGGGGGCTCGGCAATATGTCGATGGGTCTCGGGTCGGAGCCGCCAGCAGCCGTGGTAGAGAGTCGGAGCCGGAGCCGTGGTAGCTGGACCAAGGCTCCGAAACCCTGGGTACCAGTGTGGTTTGCGATGGAATGTCATTAGACAGTAGTATCTAATTATCGCTGTCTTCGTCAATAAGCGTATTTGCAAAATTTACTGACTAGGTGAGATGTCATGAAATCTACAAAACGTACTCATATTTACGTAAGTAACTGAGTAGGTAAGATGTTAAATCTACGAAACGTACTTGCATTTAGAAAACTGAGCTGGTAAGATTTTTGATTTGCTACGTGTGACATCTAGAAACTACAGATATCTGTGATCAGCACAAAAAGTATCTATGGCAACTCCTACTTTTTAAGTGTATAGAACATGCCCGCTATCATCATTGAAGACAAATAAGTTGCCTCCAAAAGTTAAGTAGTCTAGTTAGAGAACATATCTGACATTTTTTCCTAAATTCTCGCGCACGAGCCTCTTAGTATTTTTATTTGTAGATTGTCATCCAACATCAGTGAAACGGCAATACTTTTAAGTGACACATCCACTCGTCTTGCAAGTGAGCCTCTGTTGATTCCATCTGTTTAGGTATGCACTTGTGAAACCGAATATGTTGCATTCAGAATTGTAATGACCCAACTTTCATTTGACTCCAATTTGAAGGCATATTTTAGTCATAGGAGGTAATTAATTAAGTTTTCCCAAGAAGTCTGCCGGGATAATTTGCTGTCGATGTTGATTAAAACGTCATGAAAACAAATAACATGGATGAAGATAAACGAATATATCGTCCTGCTCATGAAATTTGCAGTTGTATTTCCAAAGAATGTAAAGTGCTCATCGGTTATTATTGTCAATTTTTTCGGAAATCTATGTTTGAAGCGTTCCTAGGTATGTGGCTCATGTGAGGTTTTGAGCTCCTCATTAAGATGTATCATTTTCTCGTTGTCTTCAACTGAGTAATAATCTGATTATTGACGTAAGATCATAAATGATAACCAAAACGACCATGAATGAATTAAGACAATTAAACGGCTTAAACTACATAAAAGCCAACTAATCTTCATTTGTCTAAAAATTTCAATTTTTCTTTGCAAATTTTCTATGTTTGGAGACATTATAGAGTGTGATATGTAGCAATAGATTGTTTGCTCTTACTATATTTAGGATACTGTGCACACGCAAATCACACGCTTATACGAAACTGGTGATCTATTTCTCTTCGCATGGTTAATAAAGATTTGGGATCCCACCCAAAGCGTGTTCGGGTTTGGTTCGGGTAGAAAAATGTTGAAGTTAAGTTGGATTATCTCTTTATAAAAATCTCTCTATATAAAACCGAAAAAACCGAAAAAACGCCGAACTATCGATTTTTTGGGTCATAGCACGTGGACTTTGGAAATCTGTCTGAAAATGCACATATTGTTTCTTAGAAACTGCAGACGTCGATGCAATAACATTGTTGAATTCAGTGCAATGATCTGGGACAGAGATGGAAACGGGTCTGCAGGTCAAGGGTCACGAGTATCTGACTCGTTTCCATCTCTGGTCTGGGCAATTGATTTGATAAAAAATGTGAAAGATGGCACTACGGTTGATGAGCGGTGATAACTGTAGAACTGCATACGTGGGCGGTTACTTGGTTCAATAATTCTTGTCTTTTCACCATAGAGTAAATATACAGTAGGTACAACATGTTCATTCAAAAAAAATTCAGCATACAATGAAGTTTTTTATCAAAAGATTCAACCTTCTTCGGAGATGTTGCTCTTGATAACTAAAAATATATTTGATCAATTATCAAAATGGTAAAGTTTGCAAATTAATTCTTTGTTTACATAGCCTTCTAGCGATTTGTTACCTGAGATGTTCATGTTTTAGAAGTGTGAAACTTATCAGATATGAAATATAATGGAAATTTTCTGAAAAAGAAGCTTTAACCCTTAGATTACCGAGTTCAAAATGTTCCTCATAATGTCAGGGACATCCAAAACGGTTGATCTGATTTCTTTGTGAATAATGCGAATTTAAGCAACCGAATGATGCATTTCTTCAAAAGAGACAATCATTATGATACATGATAGCTTCTTCCTTTAGTAAAATTGCTAAACTATAGCGTACATGAATTTATATTTAAACAGGGTATGCGCATGATTGCAGAACTGCACACATCCCTGCATCATCGTGGCACGACAAAGACTTCAACTTCATGGTGTTTCACTTGCAAGCATTTGCCTGCTTTTGCATTCGATGGAAAATACCTTTTTACTTTGCTTGATTGCTTTGATGATGATGCTCAACGTGTTTGCACTTTTTTTGAAACCAGACTTCTTGGCTGCTGGCATGGCACAAGTGGTTCTTCTATCAATCATCAATTTTACTTCATTACTTGTTGCTGCCCATTTTGATGACCAACCGTATTTGCCAAGCGATAGGCTACTGATCTTTGGCCTACGATACAAAAATGTATAAATCCCTTGTCATGGCAATAAACAGTGTGCGTCTTCTTCCAATCCTGCTTTGTCTTTCACTCCAATTACGAGTGACAAAACAGCTTGTTTCATAAAAAATGGATCACCCTTAAATATCGCCTTAACTTCAACTTTGTCTAACTCCGCCAAACTTGAACGAATTTCTCTGAAATTTGGAAGATATGTCAGTTGCGCTTACTAATATCATTGTTGGAAATTTCAAGCATGAATATTGAGTTGTTTTCCTGTTATAGATAAAAAAGTAGTAGATATTTTGATCTTCATCTAGCAATGTTATACAAAATCATACCTCACTCTTATAAAATTACATTTGTTTCCTTTGTTGTGTAATATGTTGTTCTACGGGCCAAAAGCTATCAAGCAAAACAAAAATAAAGAAAATCGGTCATTCAGAGCCAGTATAGCACCATTATTCATCAACAATAATGTAACTGCTACATGTGATTAACTGGACTTCATGTTCCATAGCTGCCTGACTTCGTTGCGGTGGTGTTGGCAGCACTCCTGATTGCTTTCAGCTAGAAATCTATCTCTTACCGGTTGAAAACAATACAAAGCACAAATGAACAATAACGAGATCGCATTCACAAAAGGCAAAGTGTCAGACTTGCTAGAACTAGTGTTTTCTTTGCGAGCTACAAGCAAGCGACTAAATGTCCCTTACACAAATGTGCATCGATGACATAATGCTGATTTTCGACTCTGTCGTAAAGAGGGCTCTGGCCGTCCACGCAAAACATCCAAACGTAGAGACCGCCTAATTTTGAGATTTGTTAAAGTTGATCCAAGTCTCTCGTTAACTGAGATGGCTACACTAGTCTCGTCTATTTATAAGTCCACTATTCGTAGAAGACTAAATGAGTCGAATTTCAAGAGCTGTAAGAGGCCCTCTCAGATCGAATTATCAGATCAGCATACAAAAAGACGTCTCAGATGGGCAATGAGTCATTGTCAATGGCGAAATCAATGGAATCGGGTTGTCTGGTCTGATGAGGCATCAGTCCGTCTGAAGGATAGTGATGGTCGATTGAGATTATGGATAAAATCTGATCAGGAAATTCCGAGACATTTACATCGTCCCCGGGTACAAGGTGGTGCGACTCAGTAGTAAGTAAAACTCCACTTCTGGATAGCGCAAGATGGCCGCCGTCGCTGACGTCCCCCCCCTCCTCTCAGTCGAGTCGGTCGTGGTGTGCCGCCGTGTTGCTTCGAGTCTGACGTCCCCCCCCCTCTGGCCGGCCGTCGTAGCGCGAGGTGGTGTGTGATGTGCTCTCCAGGTTGGCGTGGTGTGCCGGCCAGGTTGGGAGGGTGGACTGTCGTAGCTCACCTGAAAAAATCCTAAGTGTCAGAGTGGCTTTGTATGGGTAAAATTTTGAAAATTTTCCTAAGTGTGGCATTTCGATCTGGGATCTTTACCAAAACGTTTTTCATCAAATTTCACCGACCCCCCCCCCGACAGCAATCTTCTAACTTTGGTTCTAGTGGACAGATTTTGTCTTACAGCTACTCGTTTGAAAGAGGAGAAAAAACTGCTCGACGACATTTTCGCCGCGAGTCAATCGGACCAGCCGTTCAAAAGTTAGAGCTGTTACAAGATTTTAGGTCGGAGCTCACCTGAAAAAATCCTAAGTGTCAGAGTGACTTTGTATGGACAAAATTTTGAAAATTTTCCTAAGTGTCGCATTTCGACCTGGGACCTTTACCAAAACATTTTTCATCAAATTTCACTGACCCCCCCCCCCGACAGCGATCTTCTAACTTTGGTTCTAGTGGACGGATTTTGTCTTACAGCTACTCGTTTGAAAGAGGAGAAAAAACTGCTCGACGACATTTTTGTCGCGAGTCAATCGGACCAGCCGTTCAAAAGTTAGAGCTGTTACAAGATTTTAGGTCGGAGCTCACCTGAAAAAATCCTAAGTGTCAGAGTGACTTTGTATGGACAAAAATTTGAAAATTTTCCTAAGTGTGGCATTTCGACCTGGGACCTTCACCAAAACATTTTTCATCAAATTTCACCGACCTCCCCCCCCCCCCGACAGCAATCTTCTAACTTTGGTTCTAGTGGACGGATTTTGTCTTACAGCTACTCGTTTGAAAGAGGAGAAAAAACTGCTCGACGACATTTTCGCCGCGAGTCAATCGGACCAGCCGTTCAAAAGTTAGAGCTGTTACAAGATTTTAGGTCGGAGCTCACCTGAAAAAATCCTAAGTGTCAGAGTGACTTTGTATGGACAAAAATTTGAAAATTTTCCTAAGTGTGGCATTTCGACCTGGGACCTTCACCAAAACATTTTTCATCAAATTTCACCGACCTCCCCCCCCCGACAGCAATCTTCTAACTTTGGTTCTAGTGGACGGATTTTGTCTTACAGCTACTCGTTTGAAAGAGGAGAAAAAACTGCTCGACGACATTTTCGCCGCGAGTCAATCGGACCAGCCGTTCAAAAGTTAGAGCTGTTACAAGATTTTAGGTCGGAGCTCACCTGAAAAAATCCTAGGTGTCAGAGTGACTTTGTATGGACAAAAATTTGAAAATTTTCCTAAGTGTGGCATTTCGACCTGGGACCTTCACCAAAACATTTTTCATCAAATTTCTCCGAACGAGGGGGGGGGAGGGGTCAGTGAAATTTGATGAAAAATGTTTTGGTAAAGGTCCCAGGTCGAAATTCGAAAGTTTTAAATTTTTCAAAATTTTCACCACACTCAAGCTCTCCTACTTAGGAATTTTTTCACTTGTGGCATGTTACATGGACATGTGCTGACGTACCAACTTTCCGTAATCATATGAGAATGGTTCAGGTGTCATATGATAGAGAATGATAAGACAAATCGTTTGCAACAAACCGCATGTCCCTACGATGAATACTTTCGGAGATAGAGCCATTTTAAGTTTTCTTCCGAGCATATACGCATATAGCATAAACCCCCGACAACGTAAGTCTCATCACTTCATCGAAAGACGAGGTAAGCGACGGTCGTCGCTCTGAGCTCCCGATATCGGGTGTTTCAAAGGACTCTATCTTTTGAAGTAGGCAAGCTATCTTCTTACTTCAAAGTTTGTGTGATAGAGTTTGATAGTGTCTTTACTACTGATAAAAATTTTTAAAAGTAGTATGAGTAGTAAAATGCGGAATTTTTTAAAAATTCTTAATTTTCAGTTTTTTCAAAGTTTTAACATGTAGACTAAGGTTTTCAAGTATGCTGAGTTCAAATATGCTATCAGATTTGAAATTTAACTAAGTCTAAGGCAGCTTTGAGGGGTTAGATCCCAGCTACTGATCACTACCTTTGACTCGGCGTTGCTGTTACCACTTCGGGGCAGTGACAATGATGTCTTCAGCTGTAAATAGCGGGTATCGGGGAAGATCTCTCACTTCCCTAGTGATCAGTACAAGGCCTTCGGGCTGTCGACGGGATCGAGTGCCACTCACTACACTCAAATCTATCATTCCTCACTAAGTGTAATGCTTTAGGAATATGACTGTACTACATGATTCCAAACTTATAGAAATTTCATTATCTTACAGTTAACGATAAAATCTCAGGCATGGCAAACGATAAGAATCGTAAATTTCACATTAAAATGTGCACATGTGGGCGAATCAATCGCAGTGCGGACGCCAAGGCGCATGTAAAGAAGGCGGGCACCGACCACATGATTATCTTGAATAGGGTTGCGTGTGTAAAGTGTAGAGTGTTGAAGGGTGATGAGGATGAGGCGCGTTTCTACAGAGTGCATGCTGACTGTAGTGGTGGTTTGGTGAGTGACTTGAGATTCACGCAGTTGATTGTTGAAGAGAGGGAGCGAATGTTGGCGATCGAGCGAGACGGCAAGGTGGAGAATGTTGTTGAGAATGATGAGTTGGCGAGAGCAGTTGCTTCGTTGGAGGCTGAGATTGAGCGAAAGAGAGTGCTTGAGAGTGATGATGAGGATGATGTGGATTTAGATAGGGAGCATGTGAGGAAGCGTGTGAGGAAGTTGACCTCTTCGTCGTCGGAGGTGTCAAATATTGTCATCACCGACACCCCGCAGAGCTCATCTTCCCCAAAATGAAGAGTGGTGGGATTCGTGTGCAGTCGGCGAGGTGGTTGAAGGATGAAGAGAAGAGGCATGTATCGCAGCAGATGGCGCATGATTTGTTGGTGAATAAGTATGAGAGTTTGAAGAAGGTGAAGGATGAAGTCGTGAAGGAGTTGGATGAGTTGAAAAAGAAGGAACTGAAGTCGAAGGAGGTAGCGGATGAGAATATTCGAATGAGGCGTAGTGTGACTGATTTGAAGAATGAGACGCGAGAGTTGGAAGAGAAGAATGATGACTGTGAGAAGAGGGCGAGTGCTGCGGAGAGAAGAATGAGAGATGCAGAAGCGAAGTTTGAGGAGATGATGAAGGAGATGAGTGTGTTGAGAGCGAGGAATGTTGAGTTGGAGAGGACTGTGGCTCGGCGGGGTGATGAGAGATAGGCGTTTGAGAAGTTGGAGCGCATGAGGGATGAGTGGAATCGTGTGAATGAGGATCGTTTGTTTGAATTTCACATCCCTTTTCGGGATAATCATTTGGATGGACAAGTCCTTGTAAATCAAAGTCTCGACGAGTCCATCATATGCTACAACGGCCATCCGACCAAGAAGTGTCTGCATGCCACCCTGAGAATGCGCGGCCATTTACACAAATTCTCTGTTAGGAAGCGCGCGAGACTACCTAAGGATGGCTAACTTGGTAAGTGAAAAGCAAATAAGATAGTATATCCTATTCTAATACATATCATTTTCATTGCAGATCTTTTCCTTGCCTTCACCACCCCATCACGTTACTCCCGAGAACGAACCATCGGCTCTCTTAAGGGCCACCTAGGGGCAAGACATGATAGAACCTCCACGCGGTTTGCCCTGGGCAGTCTTCGGACTGGCGAACGCTATCATTAAGTTGAATCTGCTATCAGTCAACTTGAACGTTGCGTCGCGTTAGAGGGGTATATAAACCACTACCTCTCATTTCAATTCATTTCAATCATGCAGACACCGAACAGTCAAGTCAGCTCATCTCGCGGACCGCAGTTAAGGCCGCGAAATTTATTTGAGGAATTTGTCAGACTAGAGGAGCAAGACAGAGTCCACAATAATCTTGCTCGGATTGGCAATCCGATGACAGCAACTGTTGTCAATCCAACGGAATGGCGCTACATTCCACTTTTCAGCCACGTGCCAATTAGCGTGGAAGTCTACACTGCTACCAAGGAGAAAGTCAAAGACTCTCTCAGCAGAATCGGTAGGCTGTAAGATTACGACTCCCGAGAACGAACCACCGGCTCTCTTAAGGGCCACCATGGGGCAAGATTTGATAGAACCTCCTCGCGGTTTGCCCTGGGCAGTCTTCAGACTGGCGAATACTATCATTAAGTTGAATCTGCTATCAGTCAACTTGAACGTTATGCGGTCGATTGCTATCCGTGAAGCATTCTGATTCGCTGTTGAGAATTCATTGTTGAAAACTCTATATAAGCTAGAAGATTGTAGCACTTCTCATTCAATTTTAAGTCACGATGGAAGCAACGTCTCCTGCCAACAGCATTCCCGTCTTCATCGATGAAGACAACGCCATTCCCGACTTCATCATCCTCGACGAGTGGGATGAAGAGGATGAGAAGAAGGGGAAGATCAAGAAGATCGTTTGGACGGATGAGGTGTGGACTCCGAATACCACTCGCATCCGAAAGGTGCCAGATGCACCACCACGACTTAGGCGGTATAGGGTATACGAGAACCTAACTGTCATACCTATTGACTATTCAAGCCAATAGTCAACTTGTTACTCCCGAGAACGAACCATCGGCTCTCTTAAGGGCCACCATGGGGCAAGACATGATAGAACCTCCACGCGGTTTGCCCTGGGCAGTCTTCGGACTGGCGAACGCTATCATTAAGTTGAATCTGCTATCAGTCAACTTGAACGTTGCAAATGAAGTTCGGTGTAATACTTCCTTTCGACGGGCGTTCCTGTAAAGGGCGGCGGTGAAACCCGTAGCTATGTATACCGCAAGGGACATTCGGCAATGGTCAATCTTGTTAAACCTCTCTGCGTCATGTTTGCAAGTGATTGCCTCTGTCTCAACGTAGTATGCATTCGCGTCAGGGCGACATTTAGCCAACTGTCGAAGGTTGCCTAAAACTTTCCATTGCATACGTTATGAGAACCATGAGCTCTACCTGTCTCTATCAATGAGACGAATTGATGAATGGAATGAAATGGGAGGACACTCACGCGCCACACGCAACATAACACACTTCTCTCTTCCGTAGTCTAACAAGCTCTTTACACATGGATCGCAGTCGATTGCTATCCCTGTATCAGAAGTGTAAGCTATCTTAATTTTATTTGACACTATTTCAACTACTATCATCATCGCCCATATGAAATGTTTTAAGATTTACAAGTTAGACTAAGCGTGCTACTATTTCCAAATGAAAAGTATACATGGTTAAATCATCCACTTAAGCCCATCCGTAGTCTAACAAGCTCTTTACACATGGATCGCAGTTGATTGCTATCCCTGTATCAGAAGTGTAAGCTATCTTAATTTTATTTGACACTATTTCAACTTCTATCATCATCGCCCATATGAAATGTTTTAAGATTTACAAGTTAGACTAAGCGTGCTACTATTTCCAAATGAAAAAGTATACATGGTTAAATCATCCACTTAAGCCCATCCGTAGTCTAACAAGCTCTTTACACATGGATCGCAGTCGATTGCTATCCCTGTATCAGAAGTGTAAGCCATCTTAATTTTATTTGACACTATTTCATCTATCATCATCGTCCATATGAAATGTTATAAGAATTGCAAGTTAAACTAAGTGTGCTACTATTTCCAAATGAAAAAGTATACATGCTTAAATCATCCACTGAAGCCCCATTCAAGTAAGTCAGTATGAAAGCAAAGATAATACGAAATAAAAATTTATTATGGCATGTATTTCAAAAGGTCTTCATCGTCAATATCGTCCCAGAGTCTGGCTTCACATAGATAACAAAAACAGTTCACTTGCTTTAATCGTTCTTCCACTGCGAGCCTCACTTTGTCAATATACTCCCACTCCGCCATAGTTCGTGGCTGGGAGTTAGGGGTGTACCACTCCCATAATTGGTGGAGGAACTTGGTGCTGGTGATCTCCATCACATCGTCAGTATCGTACTGGAGATACTTCCACCTCACGCCTGTTAAGTCGGGACACTCCTTCTCACATACACTCTCTTCGTTGTCCGCTGGTAATGACACCTTATCTACCTTCGTTGGAGCGTTTGGTGTTGAGCATGGAGAAGAGAATTTTGTGTTTGGCGTTGTGGGAGGGTTTTTCATGTTGACTGTGAATAATAACTTTGAAATGTTTTCTAATTCTTAAGTATCAACAAGCAACCAATCAGAATGAACAGCCAATGAATGATGAATACGAAAGTATATATGTCTATATATATAGTATATATATATATATATATATGTATATATGACATTCGTGTCATTTCACTCTGTCTTTGTGACATATAAGTGAAGTGTTCTCTGACGAATTCTATATTTGAGGCGTACAAGTAAACTGCTCTCTCGTGAAGTCTCTATCTTGTTGAAGTATCAACCTTAAACTTGAATTCGTTGAAATGGTAAGTTGAAAATTTCTTCACTCATCTCCCTCAAACGTGTGGCTAATAGCATCTTCCTCAATTTCAGGCATCAACTTCATCACCAACGCCCTCCCTTCTCGAGGAAAGTTTAGAGTTGTTGAGTCAAAGAAGGTTGTAACAATACACTGAGACTTGAACAGAGATGATAGAATGATTTCTCTTTCAGGTGATGTGAGTTCCAGCTCAGGACTCTCGCGACAAGGCAACGAGTGGGAATGTGCCGACTGCGGACATATGTTTACAAGGAAGCACAGTCTCCTTCGACACATCAAACAACGTGTGTGTCAACGCAAAGCGGCGTCAATCTCCGGAGGTGAAGTTGATTCTGACGATGACATCTCCTTTCCTTGCGATTTGTGCCCTCTTTCTTTTGATAGTCACTTTCAGCGATCTTCGCACAGACTTCAACACACGCATGCAAATGATCACTACGCCAACGGTACGTCTACCATCTCCCTCATTAATGTTTCACATAATAATTTAGTACGCGACTACTGCATGGAGTCCAATACTCAAATAGTAGATTTTCCTGAGTGGCTCCTTCAAAATTCTAACATTATCGAAGCGCTCTTCAACAATTTAGACAATTTTAGAATGAAGGCGCTCATCTACTTTAAACTAAAATATATTAAGATAGATTTTCAAACGGGTCAAGTGACGGAGAGAATACAGTTTCATGTTCCTTCCTCTTCCGCAACCGAAGTTGTAGACTGCGAGTCTTGGCTAAATTTTCACATTCAATGTTTAAAATCAAATGTAGATAAGTTCAATCAGCGCGACAGCGCTCTCATTTTTGATGGTGTGGACTCAGCCATATTCAAAATTTCCCTATTAGAAAGTCATGCAGCTCGAGGCACATTTAAACTACCAAAAACGTTGTATAATAAGAAAGCTGTCATCAATGTCGATTGTAAATCACAGCGTTTCAAATATGCAGTCCTATCCATCCTTCACTATAATGATATCAACGCGAATCGAAATCATACCTATAGCTATAGACAGTGGGAGGATGAACTAGACTTTGAAGGTTGTGATAGTAACAACATGAAAATCAAAGATGTAGAAACGTTCGAAAAACATAATAAGATTAAAATTGTCGTTCACGTGTAGGAGAAGTGGTTGAAGGGTGCCCGCTATAATTCACGTTCAACTTGTTATGAACGTGTAGTCAACCTCTTATTAGTAAAACAAGATGATAGCGAGGAATGGCACTACTGTGGTATTCCCAATATCTCTCGCTTGTACACTCACTTGGGGCACTCTAAAAGAGGTGAACATTTTGTATGCGACCGCTGCATCCGCTCCTTTTGGAGTAAAGATAAATTTGAAACTCACTATCAATGGTGCAAGCGAGGTAAATTACAAATGGAACGCATGCCCAAAGATAAAATATTTTCACATAGGGATAATGGTGACGAATTAGGTCCCCTGCGTGTCATTTACGCAGACATAGAATGCTACATTGATGATATCATCCACAAGCCAGAAGCCATATCCTGCTATGAAGTATGGCATGACCACTTTAGGAATAGACAAAACAAAATGCATACTTGGCAAGGTGAAGATTGCATTTCAAAATTTCTAGAATTTCTCGGAAAAGCTGCTAAATTTCAACAATCATATGATCCCCAATTGCAGCGTAAGTCACTACATATGTCAGATGAAGACAAACAAAAATTTGAAAGTTGCTCATCGTGCCCTAAATGTCATAAAACGTTTGATGACGATAAAATTAAGAAAGTGCGTGATTATGATCACATCACTGGTAAATTTAGAAACTACCCGTGTACTACCCGTCATTTTTCATAACTTTAAGGGCTATGACAGTCATATGCTCATAAAAGGAGGGTTGAGCCAGATGAAATCGTGGCAGTTTGATGTAATAGCGCAAACGAGAGAAAAATTCATGGCAATGACAGCAAAAGTACCAGTAGATAAAACTAAAGAAAATAAGACAGTCTTCTTCGAAATAAAATTTTTAGATTCATTCCAATTCATCATGTCAGCGTCACTAGCTTCTCTCGTTCGTAATCTCAAGTTTCTTCCCCATAGTCAAACTTTGAAGAAACACTATCCAAACTTAACGGATGAAATAATCACTCGCAAAGGAGTCTTTCCCTATGCGTATTTTAGCTCAATGTCTAAACTAAATGAAACAACCCTTCCTTCCATTGACAAATTCCAAAACGATTTGACGGGTCAAGATTGTCCAGTAGAGGACTATGAACATGCTCAAGAGGCATGGTTAAAATTTGAATGTAAAACGTTTGGAGATTATATGATCGCTTACTTAGAATTAGATGTCATTTTGCTGGCTGATGTCTTTCAGGAATTTCGACGAGTGGCATTAGAAGAAGACATATTAGATCCTTTCGACTTTGTCAGTCTACCAGCCATGTCCTTTAAATCAGCCTTTAAAATGACTGGTGAGACCATTCATCTCTTACAAGACCCGGAGATGTATAATATATTTGAGCGCGGAATACGCGGTGGTCTCACATTTGTGAATAAACATCACATAAAATCTAAAACAGTAGGTAATGATCATATCCACCTAAAGTACTATGACCAAAATAATTTATATGGCAGTTCACTGTCTAAACCACTACCTCACTCCGAGTTTAGTTGGTTAAATCAAAATGAGTTTCCGTAATACTCCAACCCTTCAAACATTCTGAAGATTCCAGATGAAGGTGATTGGGGATATTATTTTGAAGTGGATTTGATTTATCCAAATAGTATTAAAAATAAAACTGCTGATTTCCCACTCGCACCTGAATCTGGTGAAGTGACTGAAGATATGTTTTCACCATTCATGTCACAATTTCATAATAACTTAACAGAGCGTGGAAAGCCAAGGTACAAACCATGCCGCAAACTTTTACTCACCCAATATGATAAGAAAAATTATCTCGTGCACTTCTGCATACTAAAATTCTATTTAGAAATGGGCATGCTTCTAAAGTCAGTTCACCGCATTATCAAATTTAGACAGAAAGCCTTCCTCAAACCCTACATAGATAGTAACAGTCAAAAACGTGCACTCGCACAAAATAATTTTGAAAAGGATTTTTATGAATATAAGAATAACAGTCTTTTCGGAAAGACCATGGAGGATGTTAGAAAACGTATGACCTACAAACTAGTCGTTGATGAACAAAAATATCACAAATTGACCTCATCACCTCTTTTCATTGATAAGAGACATCATCGATGAAGATCTTGTAGGTGTTAAAATGATAAAATCAGAAGTTGAGTTGTGCAAACCCATCTATATTGGGCAAGCCGTTTTAGATTATTCCAAGCTTGAAATGTATCAACTCTTCTACAAAATATTAAAACCATGCCCTCTCGTAAAAGAGGTTCGCTTGCTGGGTGGTGATACAGATAGTTTCTTTTTAGGAATTACCACTCAAAAAGATTTAAATTTTAATGAAGTAGGCAAGTCATTAGAAAAATATTTCGACACATCTAACTACAATCCCACTCATCCACTCTATTCCATACAGAATAAAGCCAAACTTGGTTGTTTTAAGGATGAAACAGCAGGAAAGGAAATAGATGAAATGATTCTCCTCCGTCCTAAAATGTATTCCATGAAATTAAAAGAATGTGCACATAGTATTAAGCGTGCTAAAGGTATATCAAAATCCATTGTTCACAAAATGATACATCGGTCCTATAAGAAGGCCTATAAAAATAAAACTATAACGTTTGTCAATATGACAATCTTAAAATCTCAAGTTCATACTGTGAAAACGTACACGTTCAAGAAACGAGCACTTTCAGCATGGGAGGATAAGAGGTGTTGGATAGGACATAACACATCTCTTCCACATGGACATCCTGACACAAACATACCTCCACCCAAAAGAATAAAACTCACGCTACCACATTCAGGAGATGTATTGACATAATCAACTTTAACTCAGTATTTTGATGTTGCTTTTTGTAGATATACATGGTTGTTTTATGTATCGCATGAGATCGTTTCTTCCTTGTGAATATATGCCTACAGTCAGCCCATTCCCCCTTTGTCTGTGAAAAGACTTTTTCATATACATATTTTTATTTCAATATACATATCACAATGACTTCACTTTGTTTTCCGAAACACTAAAGTTACGAGGGATTTAGTATCTTTCACATGGATGCACTCTTGTAAACCATTGGTAATTTTGATAGCAATAGAGGGTATATTTTGTTTGACGACGGGATGATAGAAAATAGATTCAAACATCTTCTCGACTATTCCATATGAAGCGTCTTTATCATGAATGAAATCACGTAAAATGTATTCTTTTTTCTCACCAACAGAAATAGGAAGAATCAAATCAGTTTGAATGTAAAGGTGCTGTTCATGTTTATCAAGCGTCATTGGTGTTTCTATACCAATCGTATGCGCAGCAGTAAACACAGTTTGTAGCATTGAAAAACCAAAGAGTTTTTTCAAATTTTTACTCAATTGACATTGAATGTCATCACCCAGTTTCAGAACAACGCGTTGATTTTCAATTGAAAACGAAATGTGGTGTGTCTTTACATCATATTTACTTTTCATCACATGCTTCAACTTCTGTTGTATATAAGGATTTACTACATGAATGAAGCTTTCAACTGTATGATATAGACGCGGCATTATATTGATAGCAACTTTAGATTCTTCATAAGACTGGTAAATTTTCTTGATGCGATCGCCATAGATGTCCACCCACCATTCATCATTAACTGAATCAGCTTTAGTGTGATATTCATGAGAACCATACACCACACCGCTTCCAATTATAGGTGTATAATGTCTTACAAAATGACGCAAGGTTGGAGAGAAATAAACTGTAAGTTTGTCATTATATTTCTGAATAACCAACTTATTTTTGTCCGCCATAATTTTCTCTCCATACTTCTTACCCACAGTCTCATTCCATCGTTTTACTAACTCAATAAGTGATAAAGGTTGAACACCACGCTTTTTCAAAATGATGCGTTCTTCACATTCTACAACATCTTCATCAAATATTTTAAATTTATAATGAAATTTGTTGATTCGATTTGAATAAACTTTTTTAACATTTGCAGTAGCAATTGACGTTAGATGTAGTCCATGACCAAAACCAAGATGTGGATAGAATTCATTATCCAACCTCAGCGTAAGACCTTTAGTAAAAGAATGAAAGCGGAGGAACTGTCTCCCACTCCAATGATAGATAGTAAACTCATAAGCTTTCTGATTTTTATTCTTCATGATGGAAGTATTACCACTGTTGAATGCCTTAATAATTTTCTCATTCCCAAATGGTTCATAAGAATCTGATTTTATCTTAATCCATTCATAGTTCCACTTTCCATCTGATGTTAAATTGTATGGGAACTGGAATGCATTATTCATCGTTATTCCATCATGGGTGCGAGGAGTCAATATCATTTCTTCCAAATCATTCACATTCTGAATATTGCTATCATAGCAAATACTAGAAACGCCAACCTCCCATTCACCTTCTAAATGTATTTAGGCGATTTAATTCTACTCGATAGTCTGATGGTTTATTTTTGGGAAATTTATTCATAGAAGCATTACTGGGTAAGTAGATTAGAAACGAGTCCTTATTTTCACTTTCCATATTATTCACATTGGAAAAATATATTAGCATACTTTTGCATTAACTCTTCATTCGGAAATGGAGTGTGATACTTGTCACAGCATCTTTATGAAAAGGAATCAACGCACCAGCATCGTCATAAATTGCAATATCAATTTGTGGGATGTAGTTTGATTTCAGCTTTGTATAATGCACTTTCTTGAAAGTATGCTCAGATAAAATACTGCAGCTTTTTGGCTGGTATGGTATCATTGCTAGCAATGGAGCTTCAACATCTCCCACACGTACATCTTCACCAATATTGGAATATATCTGAAAATAGTTAATACGACGCGATAGCGACATGTCTGCGCTAGCTTTGGTTACAGTACCACTTTTAAAGATATTTTGGTCAAAACCCAAAATGTCCATTAGAGTTTTATCCATAATTAGTTCAATACCTTTTCCACTTATAGTGAGAGACAAAGCACCTTCTTTTTCAGAAAATGAAATTTGTTGGTCATTAATCACTTCATTTAAATAATCTACAACCAATTTAACTGAAGTAATAATGCGAGGCATCAACACTCTTGTTTCATGTAAGACACCACCTAAAGGCTCTACACACTTTCTGTATAAAGATACGGTCCATTCTGTATCAAATTGATTTGACCTTTCACATGGTAAATGTGGCATATCAAATTTTCCATGAACAGCTGCAGAACGATGTCGTAAGAACTGATGAAAATCTTTTGAACAAACTAATACTAGATCATCGTCATTTAATTTACTTATTGCAATATGATTAGATGATTTGATATAAGTCAATGTTGCCACTTGTTTACCATCAACTCGAAGGAGATAATTAAATTTCTTCAATAATGTTTCAGGAGTCATGTTTGTCTTTCTTGGCTTAATCACAATCTTCTTCACCAACGTCTTCTCATTTCTTGGAATAAGATCTACATAATAAGCTTCCTCTCGATATATTAACTGTTTATGACCACTTATGTGGTAATTAACGTTAAAATTATCATAGCTTGTTAAGGCGCTAGCGAGGTAACCTAAATCATTTCTTAAACTTGGACTTAAACCAACAATCCAATCTTTCTCAACTACATGATGTACATAATTATGATCATCATTGTGCGGAGTAAATTGGACAATATGTTTACACGCTTTATTCAAGAAATCATATATAAACTTTTTACATGATAAGAGATCTTTCTTTGGCCACTGTGGAATGTATACTCGGCAGCCCTTTTCACATTGGTATGCAGCTATGCGTCTCATATTAATAGTCATCACCTCATGATCAAAAGTATAGACACAGTTGCTATGAACAAGTTGAGTGATACCCACTTCCCAATTTCCATTTAGCTGTTGTGTATGATCAATGGGAGTAGAAAAGAGTGCGGCTCGATTACTAGCAAATCTCTTTGTAGCCCCATTGCTAAGCAAAATATGATAAAACGAGATTTTGATATTGCTGATCTGCGGCTTTGCATAACATCATGAAGACTTGGATTTTGGACTCTCTACAATATATCAGAGTTGATCGTAATGGAAACGTACATTTCAAAAATTCTCATGGTCATACATCAAGAGGTATTACATTAACATGGCGACGATTTGTCAACCTCAATGATATCATGAGGGATTTGGAATATTTTGAAACATTAAGATTCATCTCCTTGGGTAATGAAGTTTGGCTTCAACATTACAGAAATGAAATTCAAATCTGCCATTCTCATTCCGGAAACTGTTTCTCATTTCGCAAATACAATTGGGAGAAGTATAGAAGATACATACATCGCTCCATCATGACATTTATTCGTGAGTTCATCGCCCTACTATGCAAATCTTAATCAGACATGACTACCACGCACCATGAGTTGGAAATTAGATTCCCTACAACGTATTGAAACGGATCATGATCGAAACGTCTATTTCAAAGATTCAACTGGAACTGTGAGAAGAGAGTTTGCTTTATCTTATCGTCATTTTCAATCTCTACATCATATCATGAAGGATTTGAAATACTTCTATATGAAAAGACATTCACGTATTGGAAATCGCATCTGGTTGCGCGTCAACAAACGGCGAATTCAACTCTATCATTCCCTACTCCATACTAACTTCACATTTCATCAAGGTAGTTGGGAAAAGTATAAAAGGAAGGTACATCGCTCAATTTACTCATTCTTTCATCATGAAGCGCCATCGCTACACCATCGTCAACATTCTCCGTCGCTTCAGACTCTACACCAAAATAGATCTCACAACATTACACCAACACCTTCCAAACAGCAAGTATTACCCGGGCCGTCCTCAAGTGTTAGTGGTGAGGATGAACAATTCACGGAATCTTCAACTCTTCCCAAATGGGACTGTACAGATTCTCGGCGCCCTTTCTCATTCATCGGCGCAGTCAATGCGCTTAGAGCTACAAAGACTACTACGTCGGATATGGAAGAGGGAGAGGTGTGTGATGTCGAATCTGACTGTGGACAATATGGTGATCTCTACTCAATTGAGTGAAAGTGTATCATTTTTGAAGATTTGTATCAGCAGTTACAATTTGTGTTATAAACCCGAACTTTTTCCTGCAGCTCTCATTAGTTGTTGGTTGCCTGTGCATGTGGCAATCTTTCATAATAGTAAAGTGATCATTACTGGACTAAAATCTCATGTACAAGCAAATGTGATCCTAGACTATCTCATCGAGTATGTACGTACCCAGCGGATTGTAAAATAAAAAACAATTTTTCCAACATGATGTTTTTATTTCAAGTCATGATAGAACTTACAAATCATTTTTTCATTAGAGGATGGATTACATGAAAAGTTTTGAATAACAGATACAAATCGAGATACATGTAAACGTTTTAAGATGAAGTACAGTACAAAAGCACCAGACGTTGATGAAAGTGGATGTTGTAGTATGCGTTCATTTCGCTGATATTGGCGCGTATGTTTTCTCAACCACTGCTGTGTTGGTATATTTGGAGGTTGAGCAAGAGAGTCAAATAGTTAACCACGTCGGTCTTCTCCAATAAAGATCGCTTTCCAATGCTCACCACCTAAATTCTGCGAATGAGTGTTTAGCACAATGAAGATGGGATAGTGATTTACTGCAGGTGGTAAGGTATCGAGCGAATAGACATTATCGAAAGCTTTCAACGTCGCTTCGTCTGCATTACGCTGCACTTTAGTCTTAATATCGTCAGCAGTCAACCAACTCATTAACGATTATACTGAAGAATTACGTCACGATACTTTGTAATTTCAATATTTGAATCGAAGACCGCATAAATTAATACATTGATCGTCTCAGGTAGTGTTCTTTTGAACGTCAAATCCAAACGAATATTATGAGGCACGTTCGCTTGACGATAGGGTGCACTAATATCGCTGTCGGCAGTCAAATCAAATACATAAATAGTATATCCACTCTTAAACTCTTTCATAGTGAGTCCGTTGGTGTCATCCGTATTGTAAAAGCCAAAGACATCCATAAAATCAACATAACTGCGCATAAATTGATCCGCAGCAAAATCTGGTTTGTAGGGTGGACCAGGATGACTCACACCATTTACACGTAAAGCAATTTCACTTAACTGATTGTATTTGAAATTGAAAAGATTCTTCTTTATATTACCATTAAATGCATCATTTTCAACCATTGCCACCATGAGGAGCTTCGGTGCTTCCGATGGAAAGAGGCCATCTTTCATGAAACTCTTTTGATCTTTCGGAATTGTAAAGGTGAGAAGCTTTGTATGCTGAATGGGGTAAATGGCATTTTGGCGGTTAAGACCTTCAGCATGCCCTCTAATGACACTTGGATTCGGTACTACTCGACGAATGTAAAGTGCAATATCTTCCACATGAATGCTAAAATTGTCAACTTTAGCAAATGCATTCAGCGCAAATTCAGGCTTATTCAATGTCAGCTTGAGTCGCATGCTGGTATTACAGAGTAAAAACTTTGACTGTCTAAAGAAGTCTAAATTCAGCGGACCATATAGCTGACATACTTTACTATCTTTAATCATAACAGATCGCTTTACAAAGCCACTGTTTGTTTCAGCATCAAATTTTCCTGCTTCATCTCTGTACCATCCTATGATTTCCATATGACTGTTTTTTGTGCTGCTGGATGAAACTGTGATACATGATTGAAATATGATTTATAGGGATAATCGCTTTGACCACCTTCCACCTGCTGCTCTCTAATCGTTAGAGAAACATCACGAAGTAATGTAGTCAATGGTAAATTGTTCAGTCTAACTTTATGTGTATCTTCAATAGCAGTTCCATCTGCTTGCTGAATTCTAAACCTCAAATCAAGCATCGCATAACTCAAATCTATGTAATCATCACTACCACCAGGAATAACAAATTCAATGGGGCCAGCATTCTCAGCTGTTCGAGGATGATAATCTACAATACTTGAACTAAGAATATCTGTCTGTATGGCTTGTTGATCAAACAAACAAAAACCGGAAGTTTTACACTCCATGATTAGAAGTTATGGCAGCGTCGTCGTTTAGCGCCTGATGAATGATTAGAGCCTCTGCGACGTTTGCGTGAATGCCTTTTGACTGAAGATCGCACCTTACCAGCTCCGCGATGTTTCCTCCTTCCTTTATTCATTCGTTTAGGCGATTTCTTTCCTTGAGTAACACCAGCAAAGGTCTGCTTCAATGTTTTTAAACCGCGTTCCTTCCCACGATTCAACAAACTGCTCTTAAAACTTCTATCTCTGGAAAGATCACTAGCAACATCACCAGCAAAGCTAACGGCATTACTTAAAACATTTCGTTTTAAAGATCTTCCGACATTGGATATGAGAGTTGCTACAACAGATTTCAGTGCACCAAGTATGCTACCTCCACGTTGGCGGCGAGCGTCGCTGTAAATTTGTCCTCCACCACTTACATAGGAGGGTCGTGAATAAAATGAGGCAGTTGGATTCATAGCTCAAACCCTAAACATTGTTAGTTACAACTTTGCATGAATCACTGTCGATCACTTAGATGAAAGATGTCGGCACGACGCATCCAAGAGTTCATACTTGAAGGATAACCAGTCCATTTAGCAAGACACCATTCTTCACCTTGCCGTTTTTTACATCGAATGATTTTCTCTACCAAATATGTTTCACTTTCAGTGACTACCTCAATCTCATCGCGGTAAAAGCTACCTTCAATTTCTTCATTATCGTAATCTTTCAACTTGTAGGTGGTGGGAGAGTCTTTTTGATCAATCCTTGATACTGTAAATACCTCCTCTGTCCAATTCGGAAGGTACCCTTTAGCAAAAACACTCTTCACTTTTGAGATACGAACTTTATCACCAATTTTCACATCACTTTTCACATGAGTGCGTTTACGTTGGAATGATTCGCGCACTTTATCTACATTGTCAGCATTTACATCTACTGGTCTGAGTCCAATAGAACGATGGATAGAGTGATTGTAGGCATGGAGTGTATCTTGTAGAACCTTTGTCCAATTTTGTGTCAAGTTGGCAGTAAAATGTCGCCACAAGCGATTTTTTAATGTGCGATTAAAACGTTCAACGAGTGCAGCTTTATAAGCACTCTTTACACTAAACAACTCAATGTCATGCCTCTCAAATAATCTTCTCACATGCTGATTTTCAAACTCTTTTCCTTGATCACTCTGAATTCTTTTTGGAATGCGACCTTCTCGAAAAATTGCTTGGAATGCTTTTGCTACTCCTTTCCCTTCTTTAGTTTTTAAAGGTTGAGCCCAGGCATAACGCGAGAAAATATCAATGACGGTTAAAATAAAATTATTGCCCGAGTTATGTTTTGAAATGGAGGCGACATCACACAAATCTGCTTGCCACTGTTCATCGATGTCATGAACAATATAATGGCGGGTGCGGTACTTCTTTTTCGCTTGTTTGTGGAGTGTATAGGTAGCCTGACCCTTTAACCATCGTTTCACTTGTGATTGTGGAAGCCCACTCGCTTTTGATAATTTCTTGATCGATGCAAATCCTGCCGGATGTTTTACATCATAATAGATTGACTTCAAACGTTCAGTCGATGACGACTGACTCTTTTTCCTCCTTCTCATCTTTTTGCTTTCTTGCCTTTCTACATTTACAACAACTGCAGCATTTAGCTTTAGCGGTTTTGCGATCGTGTTCACATTGCTTAGGAGTTTCATTGTGAGAGCTGGCGCAGCAAGTGCAAATGACAACGACACTCATCTCTGGTGGCTCATTAGATGGCAAGCAACACATCTGCTTCATATTAATAGTTTGAGAACACGTATTTCTTGGGAGGAGCTGTTTTACGTTTTCCTTTTACTAGTTTTAGTGGTGATGTAGATCTACGTCGAGTTCTTCCTCTTGTTTGCTTAGTGAGTGTGGGAGGGGATGTAGCAGGTGACGTCTTAAACCAATTTGTTGGCATTTTCATCGTCTGAAGCATTGAAGTAGTAGCCACTGTTGAATCAAGTTCTTTCAATGTCTCATTATTCAAAGCAAATTTTGGTACATTATGCTTTTTCAATAGTTTAAGAAAGTATGACCAACCAGGTGGAACATAGCCCTGACGGCGCTTTCTACGTGTCGCATACTGAATCAAGTCTTCATAACGTGAAGCATCAATCACTTTATTTTCATCTGTAATGATTTCTCCAATTTGTTGGCATTTTCATCGTATGAAGAATTGAAGTAGTAGCCACTGTTGAATCAAGTTCTTTCAATGTCTCATTATTCAAAGCAAATTTTGGTACATTATGCTTTTTCAATAGTTTAAGAAAGTATGACCAACCAGGTGGAACATAGCCCTGACGGCGCTTTCTACGTGTCGCATACTGAATCAAGTCTTCATAACGTGAAGCATCAATCACTTTATTTTCATCTGTAATGATTTCTCCTCTATCATTTACATTGAGATGGGGTTCAATACTATTGAAAAGAGATATGGCATGTGCGCGAGATGCTAAAGGTGTTGCAGTCGATACAGAGTCACGCATCTTATTCTTCAAGTTTTTCAATTGCTCAACAGTTTCCGATTGTAATAATACAGCACGATGTGGATCTTTGATGTGAACATTTTGCTGATACTCTATTTCTTTCCTATACATTTGTTTGCAAGAGGTTGCTTTACTTGCTGCATGACAGTCAATTGTACATATTCATCCTGAGGAATAACAATCATGCGAGAATAAGAACTCATAGTTTGTAGATAATCATGGGAGTTTTCAAAATATCACTTCGAAATCTAAATTCTTCCGGACACTCTTGCGTAAAGTCAATGAATAAGTAACCGTATGGTTTTTCAGTTGCTGCTTGAAAAATTTCAATTAAGGCTTTTGATCCTCTGGGTGCAACTTGTCGCGCTAAAATTTCAAATTGACTTTTATCTCGCGGATTCTTGAAAATAGCATAATAGTGCGTATTCAGGTTTCATGTACGAGCTTCTTTTCCATCAGGAAACAAATTTTGTGTGATATAGATGATAAAACACCTTTTATGATGTGCTGCGCGAGTGAACATCTCTGTAACATCTTTTGAATTCTTACTTTCTTTTAATAGATCATCCAATACAACAACATCATTAGACCGAAGTTTATCCACTGGAATAATTCCTTCATGTCGAATAAAGTTGCGACTTTGCAATTCCTGAAACAGCGACGGTTGATAAATACCATAACACCAAATCACTCGATTGATAGGTTCCTTAAACAACTCCCTTCTTTTATCCAATAAATTCAGCGTGAAAACAGTTTTACCTGCATGAGATGGACCTGATACAGTCAGAACTTTATCACATTGAAGTCTGAAATCCATTATAATACTTTGAGATTCAACATTTGCATAATTAACGCTTAGAGCCAAAGATATTACACAATACGTTGCCCACGATAGGAGCTAGCATCGGTAGTAACACTGGAAAGAAACCGCCCTTTTGTGTTAGAGTTTTCCTCTTTCTTTGAAGGGTGACTTTAGGATTGGAGATGAAACGCAATTTCGTAGCATATCGCTTAAGTAACTTTCGTTGTTTTGGTGCTAATTTCTTCGTCCTCAACTTTCTCACATGAGAAATAATTTCACGAATAAATTTATCGTTAGCATGTCGTATAGCATTGTATCGCTGATTTGCTTTCATTCGTCGGAGAGCTTGAATGGCTGAAGAAAACTTTGAAGACTTTTGACTTTTACGTTTCGTCATTTTACGTTTCGCCAATTTCCGTGTTAGTCTTTGCTAAAACCTGTCTTTACCACATTTGCATAGGTACTAACTATTGCGGCATAAGTGACACTCGAAATGAGCAATATCACAGTGGTTACATTTGTAAAGTTGAATGCAATTACGTATGAAACAGCGTTGACAAAAAGCATGCTTACATCTCTTGAAGATGCGCTTTTCATTTCCATCCTTTCGCTTACATACATCGCAACACATAGTTTCGCCGTTACTGATGTCTATAGCAAGTCTTTTTGAAGATATGAATTTGCTAGCCTTTTCTAAATAATAGACGCATGTACAGAAGGAATATACTTCGAGAGTGAGCAGACATAGCTCGAAAACCAGTTGTGCTACAATCAAGTACCACTGCATTTTCAATTTTTCTTTATAGAAAGTTGAATGTGAATATCTGAAATCGCTTCAATCACTAGACTGCTGCCATGATGGTTAAATGCGTTAAGACGTTCAGCAATTTTTATCATATGTCTTTTAAAAAATTCTTCGGGGTGATCTACCACTTCCATTGAATAAGAAGCAAAATGGAAAGAGCGACTTTCCACCTCTTTCTTTCCAAAATGACTAAACTTAATTTTCGCAACTAAACGCGCCATGATAATGCTATCAGAGAATGTATTCATTAACTCTAGAAATAGAGTGCTAGCATCATCGACCACTGCTTCGATGTCGGTCTCATCTTTATGAAAATTTATCACATAATCTTGAACAGCTCCTTTTAAACTTTGCCTATGAAAATGTAATGTTCCGCAGTCGTTTGAGAAAGACATGATCGCCCTTTATCTAACCCATCCATTGCATGAAAACAAGAACTCTTCTCATAGTAACATTTATTGAATAACGGTAACAAGCATGTATTATAAATCAATGGTTTGAAACAGATAAAATAGATACAGCTGGTAACTATCATACAGCGAGCAATGATGACCATACAGGACTTTGGCAGTGCTGAGGTAAGGAGGAAAGAAGCATTGGTTATGAACGTAGCTACTACAACGAACAGACAAAATAGGAACAGACAAATCCTTAAAACGTTTCGTGACTTCATGATAATGTTGATTCACTCTACTATCCCAAGGTGGGAGCAAAATGTCATCAATGATTAGATTGGGAAATACTTTCCTCTCCTCACCAGGATTATTACAAAAGATGCGTATAACATTGAAAGCAGCTAACCATCGTTTAAAGTCAATAAGAAGAGCACTCTGACAAGAAAAGCCATAGTCTTGCAAATATTTCAGATTAAGTCCATGAATGTGTTTTCTCGCCCATTGATCAACATTGGGATCGCAGTTGGCATGTTGATGATAGACACTGACAATCTGATATGTCCAATTGTTCATAGCAATAGCACTGAGCTCCTGTACAGGTTCACCCTCACAATCCATAAAAATGATGATAGAAGCCTAAAACGGAAATTTACACATCTAAGGAAACGTTCTATAACATATTACAAAATGAAGAATTACATCGATGCTTTTCAGGACAAAATACACAAATGATATGATGGCAACGAAGAAGTAAAATGTATCTAATAAGACCACGTCTACGACACTCAAAGCACATAAGTGAATTGTCATAGGGTAGAGTTAGGAAAGGACTAGTAATTCTCCTTCTTTGATTTGCGTTTTGAGGCAGCATTCTTCTCCGACTTGCGCTTCGTACCACTGCTGTTAAGGATTTGATCAATTATGTCATCCACGTTGGGTGGTTTTGGAATATATAGGATGGATTCCATATGCATGGAGAGAGAGGTTATTTTATTATCCTTGTGTCGACCATAATATAGCCCATTCACTTTGAAAAGGATATCCCAAGTACCTTCTCCGAGCTCGTCGCATGTGATGGGTGTTGAATGATCTCCCTCCTTCTTATAGTAAGTGCACCAATGTGATACCGGTAGGCAAATGTGACTACCATCCCAAATCTTTCTATTGGGAGTATCCTTGTCATCTCTCGCCTTCCACTCTTGAGCAAGAGGAGTAGGAATGTCCATATTTAATGTCACGTACTCCTCAATAATATCAAGTTGGTGGCGAATGTACGGACTCACGGGGATCAGTATGTAGTCCCCATACTGATTGTGCATTATCTTGACATCCGTGGAAGGGAGCATTTCCGTTTGGAGTACTACGCCATGATCGTCATAACGCACGACTTGTTTAAATTTACGCTGTAGCGGTGTAGGATTATGTACCTTGGTTGTTTCTTCCACTGGCCTCAGTTGTAGATGATCTGATCGTAGCGAACCTTGTAACGTTTGACCGCCATTTTGTCCTACTAGTGCAGCAGATGGAGTAGATGCCTGAAAATGAAAAAGATTGTATTAAGTTTACGTTCAAGGGAGGAGAGGAAAGAAAGTAGCGACTTACCATTTTAGTTGGATAATAGAATAGGGAACTAGAGAGAGAGAAAATGTGCGTCCGTCACTCGTGCGATTCAACGATGGAATGATTCTCACTGTGGAAGGCTCGCTATTTATATAGAAATGCTTGATTCTCATTGGATGATGATCCTCATTGGACAATAACATCAAGCTGATTCCAAATCTGGCCTCCGTTTACCAATCCGAGCCCTCATTCGCCCGCTGAAGCTGTTTCTTGGGAAATTCTAACTCTGTCGTTTTTCGTCAATCTCCCAAAATCTTAAATGGTGTCTCACACCTAAACGAAGACAGATATGAACAAGCCGTTTCTTTCACTGAATTTGTCTCACTCTTAGCTTTCAAACAAGCCATTGCACGACTTTCTACGATCTCTAGAACCAAAGTTGGAAGATCGGTGCCGAGGGGGGGGACGTCAGCGGAAATTTTTCTCTCCGATTGCGTTCAAATTCACCATACCGATGCAGAATTTCACGCTGAATCCGAATCTGCCCTCTCCGTTTTCCCATGCGATGCCTCGTTTTGGCGCTACAGCCCAAAACGTCCAAAATTCTAACTCTGTCGTTTTTCGGCAATCTCCCAAAATTTTAAATGGCGCCTCACATCTAAATGAAGACAGATATGAACAAGCTGTTTCTTTCAGTGAATTTGTCTCACTCTTAGCTTTCAAACGAGCTATGGCACGACAAAATCCGTCCACTGGAAGCCAAGATCGAAGCTAGCTCTCCCGAGGGGGGGGGGTCAGTGAAATTTGATGAAACAAACTTTGGTCAGGGTCCCAGGTCGAAATGCCACACTTTGGAAAATTTTCAAAATTTTGTCCATACAAAGTCACTCTGACACTTAGGATTTTTCAGGTGAGCTCCGACCTAAAATCTTTTAACAGCTCTAACTTTTGAACGGCTGGTCCGATTGACTCGCGACAAAAATGTCGTCGAGCAGTTTTTTCTCCTCTTTCAAACGAGTAGCTGTAAGACAAAATCCGTCCACTAGAACCAAAGTTAGAAGATCGCTGTCGGGGGGGGGGTCGGTGAAATTTGATGAAAAATGTTTTGGTGACGGTCCCAGGTCGAAATGCCACACTTTGGAAAATTTTCAAAATTTTGTCCATACAAAGTCACTCTGACACTTAGGATTTTTTCAGGTGAGCTCCGACCTAAAATCTTGTAACAGCTCTAACTTTTGAACGGCTGGTCCGATTGACTCGCGGCGAAAATGTCGTCGAGCAGTTTTTTCTCCTCTTTCAAACGAGTAGCTGTAAGACAAAATCTGTCCACTAGAACCAAAGTTAGAAGATCGCTGTCGGGGGGGGGGGGGGTCGGTGAAATTTGATGAAAAATGTTTTGGTAAAGGTCCCAGATCGAAATGACACACTTTGGAAAATTTTCAAAATTTTACCCATACAAAGCCACTCTGACACTTAGGATTTTTTCAGGTGAGCTACGACAGTCCACCCTCCCAACCTGGCCGGCACACCACGCCAACCTGGAGAGCACATCACACACCACCTCGCGCTACGACGGCCGGCCAGAGGGGGGGGACGTCAGACTTGAAGCAACACGGCGGCACACCACGACCGACTCGACTGACAGGAGGGGGGGGGACGTCAGCGACGGCGGCCATCTTGCGCTATCCAGAAGTGGAGTTTTACTTACTACTCGACTCTACTGATTTGGGCTGGCATTTGGACCAATGGCCGCTCTGAACTTCACATACAGCAAGGAACCATGAATTCTGAACGCTATGTGAATGTTTTACGAATGAACATTGGCCAAATGACAGATCAACTTGGTGATCCATCGGCTTGGTTATTTATGGATGATAATGCTACGTGTCACAGGAGTAGTAGAGTTAACTTATGCAAGTCTCAATTAGGGCTTAGGATCTTGGCCAGCTCGTTCTCCTGATCTGAATCCCATAGAAAATGTATGGAGTATTCTAAAACGTAACGTTCGTCGTTCACTGCTACAGTACCTACAGATGGCGTATCACAACTTACGTCACTGTTAAAAAGAGAGTGGAGAAAGTTAGATCAGTCAAAAATCAACGATATCATCGAATCAATGCCTAGACGAATTGGTAATGTCATTGACAATAAGGGTAGGGCCACAAAATATTAGCTTCTTAAGAACCGTTACTGTATCATAGCTTATCAGATTATATAAGGACATTTAAATATATTAGGGACATGAAATAACATGAAAAATGCCTTCTGTATCATACTTATGTTTTATTTAGTCAAAATTTAGGATGATCAACTTTTTATGAAACGGACTGTAGTTTAATATACTTTATGCATACTTTACACCATGCACACATAAAGATTCTCCAAGTGTGTAATCACCCTACTATCCAAATGATAGCGTTTTATAAATTGTTGCACAACGGAAACTTAGATTTTCTTTCATTATTCTTATCAAATGAAAAATCGACTAACACTTGTAACTTGCAATGTACGTTAATTCTGTTCACCTGCTGAGCTGATTGCTCAATACGGAACCGACCGATATCGCACACAATCAATTGGTCAGTGTTATTCACTCACAATAGTACTAAGAATTTTACTTGAGATGTTAATATCAAATATGTTGTTGTTAAATGGTAATCGCATGTTTAATGGCAATCGGTCATCCTGTCAATTATAACATTTGTTGGGTATTCAATGACGCCGCAGACCAAGTCACATAATAGAATCTTGTCGCGAAGCTGGGTAGTGACTAGGGGTCAATCCAGGGATCCCGAAATTTCTAGGTGTTATATTGCATTGTAAACCATATGTCATGCATACCAGTGTTGGATGCAGCATACATGTACATATTCGTGTAGGCGCTTTGCTTGCTATGTCGATATGTTTGCTGCCTTTGTATTGTACTAACATAATTAAGCAAGTCTGGCAACACGGAAATGTAGTCTAATTGATCTGATTGAATGATTTTTTTATTGATAATGACCGCTTATTTTCCATTCTACTAATTTTGGACTACTAATAGCTTCATCAAACGTTTTTGGGTCTTGAATATTCAAAAATATAATGAACGTAAATTTGATGTTTCAACTTCTTTCATCACTAGTCATCACTTTCATCGTAGTCAGAAATTTCCAAGAATACAGTCTTCCAAACGATCAGGTCTTCGGGGGTGACGCATCGAACGACATGAGGAAGCCGGTTCTGGGAATGAGCATCTTTCAGAAGAAGCAATGTCATTTTTGAGATCATCAGTTTCTCCCACCGTCACACTATCAGGCGACAGTTGTAGTTAATTAGTAAAACTATCCTCTTGAAACATCACATCCCTCCAGATGACCACACCGACCTCTCTTGAAATTACAGCGGCTGTAGACTTTTTGTGACTGGATAACCAATGAAAATTATTTTTTCAGATTTCATTTCAAACTTCCTTCGCTCGCACTCAGATTTTAAAGCGAAGGTAACACTGCCAAATGCTCGCTTGTGCTTAATCGAAAGATTGATAATTGATCTTTTGGTTCGAGTCAGGCTTCAAAATTCATTATGCCCGACCCGACGTTCATCCTTTGTCTTGTAGCATTGTCATTGCTTTTAGCAGCGAAACTAGCAAACCTATACGACTCCCTATTGGGTGGGAGGGTCGTCGAATTTCATTTATGCGCTCTCCACAAAATGAATGCGGCCTGTAGTGATGAATGTCAAAACACCGGTATGAATAGAAATTGATAACAACCTCTAGAATAGTTTGCCACTGTTTGATTGACCTAGAGTCACTCGCATGCGCAGTTTCCTGCTTTCTATTGGTCATAGTCCGGCAGCCAAAAACCGCAATCTGCGTCCCATTGGATTAACATGTGTTCTTCTTTGATCCTGTCTGACAAGAAGAGGAACTAACTAGAACTCGGCAGACGCGCAGATTCATAGTAAGGCATAGGATGCACATCATTCTGCAAAAGTGTCATTTTCGGCCTCACCCCTTGCAGAAGCTCGTTCTAGATGGCCGTACTATAATAATCAGCCGTGTCCCAACAAATTTCCCCCTAAGGTGCCACGACCTTCAACGAATTTATATTCAGTTGTAGCAGTTTTACATAAGCGAAAGAATGTTGATCACTTTTGTTGGTTAGATTTCGCAACTCATTTGGTGAATAATAATTACATAAATAATTTTTAATTGTATTGATTTAAACAACAAAGTCATAAAAAATCCCACTTTGAGTAATGGCCAAATGTTAAAAAATCTTGATGAATAAAGCTTGGTTGATATATTTCATATCATGCAGCAATTTGAGGGCGGTTTAGAATCCCTGTTATTGTGATATTATGAAATTCTTCCATCACTTTTCAACATTGTAAGAATTCTCAGTTCGCAGATCACTTCATAGTCATATCGATAGTTCAAATGATGTCATCCCGATATGCATGTTGTGATAGTTGACCAGGTATTCTCGATGGAAAAAATTAAATATCCCATAAACTATCTGGAGAATTTTGACACGGTGATGTATTCTCGCTATATCACGGAGTTACAGCCTATGAATTTAAACACGCCTGTGTCTTTTTAGCGCAAAATGATACACATAGATTTACAATTGTTGCTAATGAATCAGACGAACACATCCTGAAAAGGAAGTTGCCTTCATTTTGAAAATAAATCTTAAAGCAGAAAGAGTGATCTTTTATGTGCACATTAATCTATCGAAATTAAGTTAGAAGCTAATAATTTCAACTTATTAATGGCAAGAGATAATGGGAGCAGAATAATGAACAGGAAACATTCGTCTACAAGAGAAATAATCTCTTAGTTAGCGCCCATCTGTATCATAAATGAAAGCAAGTTGCATCTTTCATGACCAAACCTGTTCTCTTGTGAATTAAAATTGTCTCCATTAGTTCTCAAGCTACCGTTTATGTCTTTTTGAAACTTTTGTAACCTTGCTTATATTTCTCTTTAATTTTGTAAGTTTTGATTCTTCCTGTTGACTGCTTAATTCAGCTTGGATTTGGAGCCAATGGTGTGAATTTGATTAGTGAATTGATTTACCATTGGTAATAAATAAAAGCGCATTTTTGACAAACATCAGCAATATTTTATATATACATGTAGATAAAAATCGATCAGACAGTTTTAATATTTCAGCATTCATATCAATATATTTCACTATAAAATAAAGAGCATGAAATAAGCAAAGGCATCATGCAAAATTTTTATCCTTAATTAAAACTCATTGCAACATAATAAATCAGTGTAACAGAGAATTTACATTGACAGATTGATTTGATTTACATTAGAGTGAATTTGAACACGGCAACTCGATGTGAAATTGGAAAGAGAATCAACAATCCCAAGCCATTGTCGAGCTGGTTCGATTATCCGGCTGGCTTCCATGCTTTCTTCCAATAGAAATTAAATAATTTGTCTACTATTTTCGATCTCAGTTGTCGATGTGCTGAGCAAAGAAAGTTAAGTCTTAGAGCTGAAACTGAAATATCAAAACTGAGACAGAGAGTGTTTGATGGAGAGTAAGCAAGATGACTACGAATAATTTCGATGAGTTCGAAAATGTTCTCCGAACTGCAGTAATAGTTAAAAAGTAATTATATAATAAAGATAATGATAGTGTAGCGTTTATTGATGCAATATGAAAATCAAATCATGGGGAGGACACTGATTAAATACATTCGCTTACAGCGTTACACTTGTACTAGTCACACTGAGACACGTTGAAAATATATACATACACAGAATTCAAGGAGCGCAAAATTTACGTGATTTTCTTCCTGACAGTTGAGAATGCCAGTTCGGGTTTACATTGTGGTCATTAGGATACATATACAGGGGAGGAAGGAATTTCGCCGGCTTGAGGTCGAAAAATAAGGTGCTTGGTATCATTCACCCGATCTCGGTAATAACGCTGGTATACGAGAATGTAGAGGATGACCAGGAAGGTGACATTTGGGGAAAAACTTTACAGCTGCTTCTTTATGCACATCATTTAGATTTGGAATTCCTGAGTAATTACACGTAAAATCACAAATAATTCGGTGAGCCCGCTTCTGAAATTTCATCAGATTCTTGCTCAAAGATTCAGAATACTCACCAAAAACTGGATAGGCGTGCATCAATGCAGATAAAGTTAGACCACTGAACACTTTTAAAACTTTGTTTTCGGAACAATTGGTTCAAGGGTCTTATTTTATGTAAGGATCTTATTTAAAGTTGCACCCAAGATGGTTAATTCTGAAGCATATTAAATACTTGAGTAAGGTGAAGCAGGAATGCTTCGGAGACGTTTAACGAGTTTTGGTACTTATTGTGATTTAGCTTCATTTTGCTCTCGTCTATCCAACTTTTTATCAAAGATGGGACATCTGGGTTTGGATTATCTCTGCTACATGACTATATCAGAGTAACATAGTCGGCAAACTTCACAAGTATGGCGTACGGGAGATCAATTTCAAGGGAGGCGATAAACAGTGCAAAAAGGCAAGGCAGCAATCAGAGCCTGACGATGCATGAATGAGAGGACAAGATAAGCCATTGATATTGACTTTTTGACATCGATTATTCAGGTGCGAATATAACCATGCCAGGAAACAGGAACTCACATTGCTCTGGGACAAGGTTCTGATCAGTATACCGTGTTGAACCAAATCAAATGCCTTTGAAAGATCCAGAAAAGTTACTCTGACCGAATTACTATAAGCATATATTCCATATAGGTCGTGATCTGAAATGAGTATCGATGGTAGCACTTGAAATTGAGCCATTGCGGCGAAACGTATGTTGATTTTCACCAAAGTACAACACAAGCGAAGACTTCATATAATAGAGAATGAGTCTCTCGAACTCTTTGGACATTATCGTAAGCAATGTGGTTGGAAGATAGTCATAAACGGATGGCTGTTTACTTTTTGGAATCGGTCTAACGTAAGCGCTTTCCCACAAGGAGAGTTCGAAGAAGTATTTACCTTTGATAGATGTCCGAAAGATATCTGCCAGAGGTGCTGATGTTATCTCTGCACTTTCTTGTAGCAATCTGGCATCAATACTATCGTACCCACGAGATTGCCTTCCTTTAAACTTTATTAGGAGCTATTAATCCATTCATCCAGAGACATCGATATCCCAATCATTATATACTGCATCGAATCGGCCATCAACATCAATATATCCCTCTATTGAAGCATGTCGAAAACATGATCTGAGAGATCAACAAGAAAACTCGAAAGCTCTCGCCTATCATCGGGAAACGGAGAAGTCATCATTTTGGAGCTCCTTCACGATATTCCACACGTTTTTATTTTTATGACTTGCCTTATCACTCCATGACACCTTTGTTCTAAATATTTCGGACTTGACCTTCTCCTTTATAGGATTATATAGAGACCAATTTTTTTGAACGGTAAGCCGACCATCGGTCATTGATCATATTTTTCAGGACTGGAGTTAACCATGGCTTGTTATACTGAGATATTTCAACATCGTGGCAAGCCGACTGGAATGACACTCAGAGTATCATAGAAGAGTTTATGGAAGGATAAGCACTTTCATTGACAGTCGGAGCATGATAGACAGACTCAAAATTCGATTTAGATAGTACTTTCAAGGCGTTTAGGATGCTATTTCGGCGAAAATCATATTCGGTCTTTATTGTGGCAGTACGTAATGTATTTAAAGGAGGAAGACGATTTCTGCAAAACACAATTATGATCGGACGTTCATAACGGATCCTATCTCGGCTTCATAAGAATATTGTTGTTTTAAATTTTCCGATATCCATATTTGGTCTGACTACGTATAATTTTGGTGAGTTCGAAGATATTCTCCGAATTGCAGTAATAGTTAAAAATTAATTATCTGTTAAAAAGTATGAAAAAGTTGTGGTCCTTGCTTTACACTTTTCAATACTCAATATCTGATTTAGTCAGTTGTGTTTACACTTATTATCAAATGCCAATTTCAACTGCCAATTTCAATAGATGATTGGAATCAATGAGCACCAATGACTTTCTTTGAACAATTTCAAGTATTTTTGTTTCATTGAACTGAGAACGCCATAGAAGGCCAACGAACTCCTGGAACATGATTGGACCATGACAGTTTCAGTTCCTACACATAAAAAGAGCCTTTATTTTATCATATGTTTATTGTACCTTACTTAGGGAGTCAAGCGGTTAATTATAAATTAACCGGTTAACCGACGAGAAATTAACCGGTTAACCGGTTAACCGATGTAATACTAGTAATAGATGTTTTTCAATTCCATGTGACTATACAAGGCTTATATAGTCGCACTGAGTATAGTGTATGAGTATATGCATGTTTGCCTGTTATACCAGTTGAGTAAGCTCGCTTACTTTATGAACATAAACATTTTCTACTGATTGCTTGTAGGTCTACTTCCTTAATATTTTATTTTCAAGAATACTGTTATGTTTTAGTATACCCTCGTGAATATTTGAGTTTATTCCGTCTAGCTAACTTGAACCTAAAATCAATTTCACGGAATGTGCCTAATTCCATGTTAATTATTCAAAATAATAAATTATAAAATCTAAATCCACTAATAATAATAATAATGTATATTTTACCATAAAATCTGTGCAAAACATTCAATGTGAGGTACCAGTATGGTAATTCACAACTTATATAGGATGTGACCAGATAATATAAAACAACGGCTACACAAAGCTATCTTTAGGTTACTAATATATTTATGTTATAATTGATACATCAATATTAATATGTTGAATTCATTGTAGATGGTCATGTGTAGAAGACTGATATCAATTAGAATTACTTTTTATACAAGATCACTTGATATTCCTCTACTTTTAAATTACTCATAATGAGCCAAGACTTATCACAATTGATGTGGTTAGGTAACACATCACAAGTAACAATATACCCGGTAGGCTATATCATTATTCTCTATTGCTAATCAAAACATCAATCTTATCTGGAATTAAAAACTTCCTTGTTATCATAATGGAATGGATCTTGGATGATCAGATATCAACTATTGTAACAACAAAATATACGTATAAGAGTATTTTATCAAAACAAATTGTCTGGGAAAACGAAGAAATCAGGTAGAGTTATTGTGATGCAGAAAAACGATGGCTTCTGGTGTTTCGAGTCTCAAGTTCATCCGTTTTTCATTGTAAATATTTCCCATTAAGCTAAAAAGGCGCTCAGAGCTTGCTGAAGTTGCTGGTATTTGTAGATATAATTTAGCAAGCTTTGCTATTCTTGGGAAACGATTTTCATTTGTCTTCCAGCAGCATAACGGGTCTAAATCAGGACTGGTAGATGGATCTAAATCGTAAAGAGCAAACTCCTCTTCCAATGAGCAGCTTGAGTTTTTTTTTTTGATCCATATGAACTCAAAAGCATAGTTAATTTGCTTAACTTCCTTCTTTGGCGAATCATTTCCCGGATCCACCATTTGTGGCTCGCAAGTTCCACTCATGTTTTGGCGAACCTTCCACTCATGTTTTGGCGGTAGTTGCAATGTAGCAGAAAAGTTGGGAAAGCGTCGGTTAACCGATCAATTATTTTTTAACCGGTTAAGCGCTTGACTCCCTAACCTTACTCCAGGTGGTCTGAGTTACACGAAGAAGTGAAAGTATTGGAATACAAATAACTCAAACACTGACAAACAACAACTACTCATATGCATTGATTAATAAGAATTTTCTTTATCGCAAGTCAAAATCATGCTCGAAACCGGACACCAAGCCGATAATATTCTCTTATTAAGGACAGTGGGTAGTCAGAACGAGTTTTTGCAGAGAACGAGGCCGAAAATGAGAGTTTCACAGAATGAAGCACACCCTATCCTCGCTACGAATCTGCGTGTCTGCCGAGTTCTAGCTAGTTCCTCCTCTTATCAGTCGAGATCAAAGAAAACACATCCAGTGGAACGCAGATTGCAGTTTTTGTAAAAGTGAAAATTTATATGTTATCTCTGATTAAGCGAAAAGTACTAAGTCTAGAGACATCATTTTTGACATGGAATGTCTTCAGGCCATTTCCTATCATATTCATGTACCCCTGTCTATGAAGCTAGACACATTTAGATTTGACAAGCTTCCTTATGTTGGGAGGCACAAGCATTTTGAGCATATAATCCATATTCAACCGAATTCTCGCATAGTTTGCCAATCAGAAGCATGATAATAACACACACACGTCATAGGAAATGACCTGATGACATTCCGCGTCAAAAATTATGACTCTAGGCTTAGTGTTTTTCGCGTATTCATAGAAAACAAAGAAATCTTCATTTTAACCAAAAAATGCGATCTGCCTCCCGTTGGATTAACTTGTTTTTTTATCGAGTCTCACAAGAAGAGGAACTACCTAGAAATCGGAAGACGCGCAGATTCGCACAACATTGTATGTGACAGTCTCACTTTCGGCCTCGTTCCCTGCAGAAACTCGTTCTAGATGGCGGGGGTTCCAATGCCAAAGTTAAAGGGAGACGTCCATATCGCATCATAACTTCAAACATTTCTCAACAATCACTGATGATACAGAAATTCAACTTCGTGTTTACTACAAAGCGTCTCGAATGTTTGAATATTTTGTTATGGATATCATTTACACAGCCGGAATTGCACCTTCCCTGAAAATGAATGCAGTAGTCATCAGAAGCGCTGGAATTAAAGGTCTTCAGAAACAATTTTCCGTTGCTTTTGAAAATTCAGCAAAACTCATTTATAGAAATTAAAGATTATTTAAAAATTACAAACCTAGACAAGATATTGAGTTCCTCAACATTCGTTTAAAAAATAGCTTGCTGTCTACGCTCACATACTTTTTAAAATGGAAAATCTTAGGTGTTGCTGCACGTATCTTAAGTGCTTTCCTACTCTTGTTACTTGATACGGTAATTAAGATGCTTTACGGGGTTTTCTTGCTAAAAAGCATAGTTTGAGCTTCACTTTTTATATCGACCACATGCAATCCAAGTCAACGGGCTCCGGCCCGAAATAGCGAATGTCATAATAGCGAATCCCAAAATAGAGAATTCCCATAATATCGAAATCCCAAAAAAGCGAATTTCAATATAGCGTATTCTCAGACATATACTGTTACATAATCCTTTATCAGATTAGATATAATGTACAAATAATCCGGGCTTGAAACTTGATAGATGTAGGTCTGTTACACCAATGCAGGCCTGTTCAGATTTTTCTCAACTGTGAAAGGAATTCATTTGAAAGGAAATCATCCTTTTTGAGAAGTGTCCACTAATTTACTTTTACCCTCAATCAGACCGCCGTCTATTGTTACAGTCGACTATTGTTGCTGCTTCTCGATCTCACTCCTTTGAAATGAAACCAAGACTGATTGATAATAACACTCATCAAGTGGATGATGAGGTTAAATTTATGATCTACTATCCCTCATGAAATTGAAGAAGGTTTTGGTTAGTCTTATCTGATTTTTAATGATGCAACAGTATCTATCTGAGAATTCGATATTTTGGGATTCGCTATTTTGACCTTCGCTATTTCGGGACGACCCCGGTCAACGTATCAAACTCACAGTTCTTCCTGATATTTCCACGCTATTATTTACGCCAATTCAAATGCCACACTTCATCAGCCGCGATAGTCTCACAGTTAGGCATAATATCATAATAATCAGTGTACAGTAATGATATTCCATCATGAGCTTTCATTGTTCTTCCATTTTCATCAGTCAACTATTCTAAAAGAATTGAAGTTTTGTCAAAGTAACTTCATTCAAGCAGCGTATGTAAATTCTGAATTTTTCAGACAAATAGAAATGTGCTGTACTTTTCATCAAATGATGGAAAATACAGAAGGCTGTGGGAAAATTATTTCCAAATTGAAAGGGTTCCTAAAAATAAGTCTAAGTTTTCACTTTGTGTATTTAGCACATTCATGAGGATTTGGGTAGAAGGTTGCTTGAAGTATATTTGAATTCCAGTTAAAAGAAGTAAAAAATATCAAAATAAGTTTGTCATCTTATGCTTGATATGTTTTCCTAAAATGTTTGCATTTTTCTCTTCACTTTGCTTAAGAACGAATTCTGAACAATATTGCACGCGGATGGTGATCTCATACACCGATGTGTCACTTAACAACGAAATTGTGTTCTGTCTAAATATTGTCTGCTGATAACTACAGTATCACCTTTTTCTCAAAAAAAATCAACTATGAATGCAATCAAAAATCGATATGATTACTTAATTGTGACATTTATTTTCAATGGTAAAACAATATTCGCCACAGCATTATGTGACATTACGAAATATTATTTACATACATATTTCGAATGGTGAATTGATAAATTGCTGAATAAATGTAATAATAATGTCGATTAAAATTTATCAATATCAACATTGCATTCTCACCAACGTTTCACGGACCAGACATTACTATGACAATGACGATTTGAAGGATCAAATGTAAATCAATTGAGTTAATGCACTTGTTTCAAATCATAATGAAATATAATGAAGAGCTGTCTCCCGTATCGACAATTTGAAATTGACAGCAAACGCATACTCGTTCATACTTGTACCTGAGATGGGCTTTAGGTTATCTCTCATTGAAAAAGGATTGGAACCCCAAATATCCGAAAAACAATATTATACTTATTATTCACTGATTTGGCAAAGAAAACCCTGAGGTATAAATATGAAACACCTCCCGTTTGAAGCAATAGCCTAAAAGAGTTACTATCAATTGACAAATCAATTTTACTGACATATGCTATTTGATCTCACTGTACATATCTCATGTCCCACTGATCTCTGTAATCCTTTCAGACAAAGCATGCCACTGACAATAGAGTGAAATGAATGTCGAAAGATGTGCGGCTGGCAGGATTCGAGCCTACGACCCGGCCAGGTTAACCCGTGGATGCATATGGGATCTAACAGACCCCAATTTTTTTAGGATCCTAGTGCTCGGAGTACAATGCAGCTGCGAATGTGAAACTTTCTGACTTTTAACATTTTTGGATGAAGTGTCTACACCGTAAATACAGTTCTCGAAAAAATATTTCTTCCTACATTAAAATAGTGTTTGTATTTTACTGCATGACGGGGTCTTAGAGACCCCAATATTTATTAAGTAAAAAAGTTTGAAATTTTGATAACATATAGACGTAAAGCACTGTATAGATCACGCTCATGTAACGCTAGCGTAAAGTAGTACGTACCTGTTTGATTTACTTCATCAGGAAACATTGTTATTGTAGTATAGACCTACATATACTATATTATCAATTTACATGTACAGTACATTCATAATTGAATATAGCTGACGCAAGCGTGCACGATCCAAAATATAAAAGAAGACTACTTTCAATTATTTTGAAATAGTGTTGCTACATAGTTGCATCTCAAAGTTGCTCCGGCCATTTTGCATTCTGGCATTTTCACACAAATATTGCATATCGAATGCTTAATATCACACCCTCATATTGTGCAAGTATATGTACCTCATCCTGTTTTCTACTGACCACCGTTATCTTACAGAAGGTAGGAAATGCTCACACATCTAGTAATAAAGGTAGATGACCAGGTAGCATGCGAGGATGAAGTTTGTCTATCTTATCGCTTGATTCCAAAAGTTGGGCCAAATACAGCACATCGTACACAACCTTGACGCCGTCGCCATACGATATACAGGGTGCGAGAAAAGTCCTTGCGGATTTTTGTCAACTTTATATTTTGCTATTCAATGATCAGATATCATTTCTTCAGTGACCAATATGTGGCAATGCGTTTGTAGATAACTCTGTCACTCGACTATTATGCATGCCAAGTCTTCAGATTTAACACATAGTGAGCTTTATGCTATTCAATCAACAAAATTTAGATTGATACGTTTTGTAAACTCGGCATTTCATTGTGCTATTTTCGATGCTTTAAAAAGCTATGCCACTTGTTTTTCCTGAGCTCCATGGATTTCACATTTGAATCTAGCTACCACTATTATCTACTTCTATGACCAGATTTGATCTCATTTTAATCAAATCAACAAAGTTGTGCTTCAAATAGCTATGCCACTCGTTTTTGCTGAGCTCCATAGATTTCAAATTTTAATCTAACTTCGAGGATCGATCATTAAATGACGGACTAAACCATGGATGATTAACCCATGGACTTCTATAATATAGCATCTGGACAGAAATCTGATCAGATATCATTGACCCTTCTATACGAAATGAGGCTGACTATTTGAATCGATATCGCTCATTCAGAAACCAAATTTAAATGCATATTGGTTGCATTGTTGTCATTCTCACTCTGCGTACGTTGTTTGTGAAGACAGCACAAAAATGCCTAACAAGTGCTGCGCTTTCGGGTGTAAGAACGGCTATGACAGTAAATCCAAAGACTCATCTATTACATTTCATTGTTTCCCGTTAAAAAGCAAAGTGCTGTTAGATCATTGGATGAAGAACAATCCACGAAGTAATTTTACACCGAGCATTAACTCAAGACTATGGTCTATTCATTTTACTCCATCTGATTTTGTTAACGAGCATCAAGACACGAATAATAGTCGTCCACATAATAGTCCTCTTCAAAAAAGACGGCTGAAGTGCGATGCCGTGCCTTCGATATTTCCTAATGATCCTGCATATTTTTCAAAATCGCCATCGTTTCGTCGTTCAACTCCAGCAACTTCTTATGATCGACATTTACGTGAGACTGCTCAGCTTCTGAAAATGGAGGAATCTCTTCACAGAGAAGACAACATTTCCGAAATTTCACTCCATGAAATCAATCAACGACTGAAAACCTCACACCTACCGTCAGGATTCCTGCATGCCATTATTGACGATTATTTATTGATCTATATAATAGATTTGAATTATGACGTGCCGCGCATGACATGCTCTATAACAGTTTCCACCGATCTTGAGGTTTCCATGACATATAACAGCGATGAAGTTTCTGCGACTCATTACCGTGATATTGTAGATGGCAAATTAACCACACTCTCACAAATTCAGAATTTGATGGCCAGAGTAAAATCATTCGAGGAGTCTGAATCAATTTCGGAACACAACCTCCAAGTTGCCATTGAAAAGCTGTCTTCGTTTGTCACCTCTGAGCCAGAATCATCAAACATCGGTAAATACTGCTTTATTCTGGAGCAATTGAAACTAATTGATAGCAGCAAATACAAACGTGTTTATTCCCCTGAACTTATCTTATTTTCCTATTTGATCTTCGTAAACAGTCCATCCACGTATCGATTGATTTTGGATGAAGGTTTGCTATGTATCCCTTCAATCACAACTTTAAAGAAGATAACACGGCATCTCAATTATTCCAGTGACAAAAACAACGTCAGTTACTTGAAATTGAGACAATCAAAACTCAGTCAACTCGAGCGGAATTGCGTGTTGATGATTGATGAAATCTATATAGCAAAGCGTGTGGAGTACAGTGGAGGAAAAATCCATGGTATGACTGATGATCGCAAAGTTGCATCTACTTTACTGTGTTACATGGTTCGATCACTAGCAAGTAGCTACAAGGATGTCGTGGCCATTTATCCCATATCAAATTTGACTGCTTCAAAGCAAAAGGTTACGTACAACGAGGTGATGGAACTCTTACACTCGATCTCTTTGAAAATTGTTGCTATTTCCGCGGATAATGCTTCATGTAATCGCAAATTTTACATTGATCTCTGTGACGGAAATTTATCTTCGAGTATTGTCAATCCTCTCACTCAACAGCCCATCTTTCTGCTGTTTGATCCAGTGCATAATCTGAAAAATGTGTACAATAATTTCCAAGTCCGAAAAATATTCAAATGTCCGCCTCATCCGCCCCTTGCTCCATCTGGAATTATTGCGAACTTTCATCACATCACCGAATTGCACTCACATGAATCTTCAAAATCACTGAGGAAAGCTCACAAATTGACTCCATCAGTCATTTCTCCAAAGACAATCGAGAAGTCATCTGTTAAACCAGCTGTGGCTGTGTTTCATGAATCAACGCGTGACGCTTTAAAATTCTTTTCCAATCATGAGGGAAAGAATTGGTCCGATACAGCCGATTTTATTTCACTCATATTAAAACTGTGGGACATCTTGAATGTCAAGTCATCAACAAAGGGATTTCATAAAAGAAATCTTAGTCAAGATCCCGTGCGGTCGTCGATGGATTGGAAATTGCAATTTCTAAGGGAGTTTTCAGAATTAATGAAGTTTTGGGAAAATCACTCAGATTTCGGATTTTCGAAAGAAACTTTTCTTGCATTTCGACAAACGTGCTCTGCTATGGCTGATTGTGCTACCTCTATGTTAGATCGACTTGGATTTTCATTTGTTCTTCTAGGCAAGCTGCAGTCAGACGCCATTGAATCCAGATTCGGATGGTTCCGACAGATGTCGGGTGCTAATTATTTTGTGTCCATGCGCCAAATTATCGAGAGTGATCGAAAAATACAAGCAATATCTCTCCTGAAATTTTCTCAGATTGATTTGTCGGAAGTCAACAACTTACAGTGTAAAGATTGTGCAGAACATTCTGTTGATCCGGCTTTATACAATGACTTGCAGAGGGAAGTGAACCTGGATTATGACATTTCGTCTAGTGATGCAAATATAATATTCTACGTTTGTGGTGCTGTTGCACGATCCTGCATCAGACAATCAAAGTGTGCATCCTGCGAGGACATATTAATTTCTGAACAAGCTTTAGAAGATCTAGAAATAGATTCTACGCTGAAGTATCCTGCATCTACTTTCTTAAATTCCATAGATCGTGGTGGACTTAAGAAAGTAACAGACTTAGTGTTCATGCTTGGTCTCAGCTCTTGGAAAGTTTTTGAATTGATTAAATCAACTGAGAAAATAAAGACAAGATTTATGCAATCCACGAATCAACGAAGTACGCTCTGTTATTTGGTGGACTGCTTCACCTCTGAAGAGGGAGGATGCGACCAAATATTTTGCATCAAAGGCCATAACCTAAAATGCAAATTTGTTGCGATATTTTTTAATTGTCTGGCGAAAAATTTTGTTCATGACTTATCACAACAAGCTGTGGAAAAGTGTAACTCTTCGTCAAGAAAACGCAAGATTGCGAAACTGTCCAGTAACTGCTTTTAAATCGGTAAGCTTCTTTCATTTATCTAAATTTCTCGTCAATATTATGTGAATTGCCATTATGATGTTCTTGTCTGTGTTTGAAAATGACTGTTTGCAATTAGGCTTTAATGTTTTCACTTATTTGAAATGAAATCGTCTACGGTAGACCTACACAAAAAATGGATTGATAATTTGAGTTTGCTTACATTATTTACATGCAAGGGTTCAAAATACGAAGTAGTCTCAAGTCAGAATTTGAATCTGAGATCAGTATTATACTTTAAAATTGATGTAATTTAGCATAATTTTTAATATGTACTTGTACATGATTACAATAATGCGTGTATAACGACAAATTAATACTTAAAACCTCGAGCATAAAACCAGCCTCAAATCGTATCCGTGATATGGCAGATTTCTGTCCAGATGCTATGTTATAGAAGTCTATGATTAACCTTAATAAATGTTATGCCTTGAAAAGCTATGCCACTTATTTTTGCTGACCAGCATAGATTTCACATTTGAATCTTACTACGAGATTTTTAATTTTAATCAATACATTTTATACACTGTGTTTATAAACTCGATACACTGATGGATGTGAGTAATTTGATATTGTGATGGAATTCTCGACAATAGAAAAAGTTTATTGCACATCGTGGGCCATTTCTTTCAACTGTGAAGGAAGTGCTCGTCAATTCAGAGAGAAATTTAACAAGGAACCCCCATCGTCGAGAACAATCTTGTATTGGAAGAACAAACTTCTTGAAACCGGCAGCCTGTCCCACGACCGACCCAGAAGTGGCAGACCCATAACAGCATCTGGAGATGAAAACAGGCAAAAGGTAATTGAAGCTGTCACTGAAAATCCTTCAACTTCGACAAGAGCGATATCGAGGGATGTCGGGATCTCTGATTTCACTGTCCGAAAAGTTCTAAAAGCCGAGCATTATCATCCATACAAGCCGCTATATTCTCAATTTCTTTGTGATGGGGACGAAGACCGCCGCTTACAATTTTGTGAAGAAATGAGGAGAAAATCGAGAGAAGATCCTGCTTTCCTCCGAAAGCTAACATTTTCGGACGAGTGTGTCATGTCGTTGACAGGCAACATCAACAAGCACAATGTGCACTTCTGGACTACGACGAACCCGAATATTAGAATGACCAACCCAGGCAAGACTCCTAGCCTCACCGTGTGGGCCTGTATAGGCTATTCCGGACTTCCTCTACGATATCAGTTCAGAAACCATGAATGGAAAGATATATTCTGATCTTCTGTTGAACCAAGTCGTTCCTTATTTCTCTCGTGGCACTGGAAGAACCCTTCTGTTCCAGCAAGACGGAGCGCCTCCCCATTACTCTCTTTCAGCGCGTCAAATTCTAGAGACTCATTTGTCCAATCGCTGGATCGGCAGGAGAGGACCTATTGAATGGCCAGCAAGATCGCCGGACTTGACACCCTGCGACTTTTGGTTCTGGAGTCACCTGCGGCAATTGGTTTATCCTCCAGGTTTTATTTACAGGAACATTCAGGACTTGCGGGAAGAGATTGAGCGACAAATGAACAACATTTCTCTCTCTTACTACCGTGATTCGTTGAGGAATTTTCAGAAACGTTTTCTGAAGTGCATTGAGCATGACGGTGAGCTATTTGATGAATAAAAATGTCAATGAGTACATGGAATGTTTAGTTTTTATTTCTAGATGGGTTTGTTCAAAGAAAAATGAAAATAAAGTAAAACAATTCACCATACAATAACTAAATATAAAGTTATCAAAAATCCGCAAAGACTTTTCTCGCACCCTGTATGTATGAAATCGCTTGCATCTGCCCAACAATCGGAACGTTGTAAATAAGAGTTCATCTGCTTCACCGTCTTGCACACAGAGACATCGCCAGTCAGTGATCTATCCATTTTACTAGATCTTTGGAAATGTTTGGTTCAGTTGATGTGAAATATATTCACTCATTCTTTGAGCGTTGAATAACCGACTGTCAACAATAGCTAAATGTAAGTCAAAGTTGCTTGACCAGGTGATATTCGATTTTCGAATTATTGACGCACTCAATTGCATTCAGAGATCAGATCATAGATCGATGATTGCCGAGATGGTTACGATTGAGCAGTCTGCTATAGAAGAGGCATTGTTTGACTTGGAACCGGATGAGAGAGAAGCAACCATTCCAGAAGCATGGAGCATTTGAGATTCCTCTGATCACGAACATAACATTGAAGAGCCAAGCAACCATCGCATAGATCAATGGCGGCACTATTCACTTTTCATACTATCAATGGCAGCTCAAACTATTATATATCAAACGTAGACCTTTATACAGGAAAGGAAGATCCACGTACAAGACCACTTGGAGAGCATGTGATTATGAAATTGGCAGAGCATCTGTTTGGCAGTGGCAGATATATTACCTGCGACAACTTCTTCATCAGTTTACAATTATCTCGCGAACCTGCAAAGAGGCAACTTACTCTAGTTGGTACAATTAGACGTCATCGACGAGAAGTGCCCCATCCCATGCGTGGCTATCAAGGAAGGGAGCTGTATAGTTCTATTTTTGCGTATATAATTGAAGACTCTACGCAGTTGGTATCAAGCAAGTCTAAAACTAGAAAAATGCCGTAACCAACTAGCCAACACCGTAACCAAAGTCTGTTCAGATGATCAGAAGAAAAAGCCAGAGGCTATCTTGTATTATAACTCAACAAAGGGTGGTGTTGATGCCGTAACGAGCGAATCTCAACATATTCGGTAAAATGTCGCAGTGGACAACATCATGCTACAGTCTTCTGTGATATTCTTGATATGGTCTTCCACAATGTCTTCATACTCTACACTACAGCTTTCCCTGGATGATAGGCTAACAAGAGTCAGTGACGGCGCTGTTTCCTCAGAAGTAGTAAGTAAAACTCCACTTCTGGATAGCGCAAGATGGCCGCCGTCGCTGACGTCCCCCCCTCTGGAACGGCAGAGTCTCGTGGTCGGCCGCCGTGGTGCTTTGAGTCTGACGTCCCCCCTCTGGAACGACAGAGTGTCGTGGTGTACCGGCCAAGTCAGTCCGCAAGGTTCGCTGACGTCCCCCCCTGGCCGGCCGTCGTATAGCGCGCGGTGATGTGCTGTCGAGGTTGGCGTGGTGTGCCGGCCAGGTTGGCGTGGTGTGCCGGCCAGGTTGGGAGGGTGGACTGTTGTAGCTCACCTGAAAAAATCCTAAGTGTCAGAGTGGCTGTGTATGGGTAAAATTTCGAAAATTTTCCAAAGTGTGGAATTTCGACCTGGGACCGTCACCAAAACATTTTTCATCAAATTTCAGTGACCCCCCCCCGACAGCAATCTTCTAACTTTGGTTCCAGTGGACGGATTTTGTCTTACAGCTACTCGTTTGAAAGAGGAGAAAAAACTGCTCGACGACATTTTCGCCGCGAGTCAATCGGACCAGCCGTTCAAAAGTTAGAGCTGTTACAAGATTTTAGTTCGGAGCTCACCTGAAAAAAACCTAAGTGTCAGAGTGGCTTTGTATGGGTAAAATTTTGAAAATTTTCCAAAGTGTCGCATTTCGACCTGGGACCGTCACCAAAACATTTTTCATCAAATTTCAATGACCCCCCCTCGGGAGAGCTAGCTTCGATCTTGACTTCTAGTGGACGGATTTTGTCGTGCAATAGCTCGTTTGAAAGCTAAGAGTGAGACAAATTCAGTGAAAGAAACGGCTTGTTCATATCTGTCTTCGTTTAGGTGTGAGACACCATTTAAGATTTTGGGAGATTGACGAAAAACGACAGAGTTAGAATTTCCCAAGAAACAGCTCCAGCGGGCGAATGAAGGCTCGGATTGGTAAACGGAGGCCAGATTTGGAATCACCTTGATGTTATTGTCCAATGAGGATCATCATCCAATGAGAATCAAGCATTTCTATATAAATAGCGAGCCTTCCACAGTGAGAATCATTCCATCGTTGAATCGCACGAGTGACGGACGCACATTTTCTCTCTCTCTAGTTCCCTATTCTATTATCCAACTAAAATGGTAAGTCGCTACTTTCCTCCCTCTCCTCCCTTGAACGTAAACTTAATACAATCTTTTCCATTTTCAGGCATCTTCTCCATCTGCTGCACTAGTAGGACAAAATGGCGGTCAAACGTTACAAGGTTCGCTACGATCAGATCATCTACAACTGAGGCCAGTGGAAGAAACAACCAAGGTACATAATCCTACACCACTACAGCGTAAATTTAAACAAGTCTTGCGTTATGACGATCATGGCGTAGTACTCCAAACGGGAATGCTCCCTCCCACGGATGTCAAGATAATGCACAATCAGTATGGGGACTACATACTGATCCCCGTGAGTCCGTACATTCGCCACCAACTTGATATTATTGAGGAGTACGTGACATTAAATATGGACATTCCTACTCCTCTTGCTCAAGAGTGGAAGGCGAGAGATGATAAGGATACTCCCTATAGAAAGATTTGGGATGGTAGTCACATTTGCCTATCGGTATCACATTGGTGCACTTACTATAAGAAGGAGGGAGATCAATCAATACCCATCAGATGTGATGAGCTCGGAGAAGGTACTTGGGATATCCTTTTCAAAGTGAATGGGCTATATTATGGTCGACGCAAGGATAATAAAATAGCCTCTCTCTCCATGCATATGGAATCCATCCTATATATTCCAAAACCACCCAACGTGGACGACATAATTGATCAAATCCTTAACAGCAGTAGTACGAAGCGCAAGTCGGAGAAGAATGCTGCCTCAAAACGCAAATCAAAGAAGGAGAATTACTAGTCCTTTCCTAACTCTACCCTATGACAATTCGCTTATGTGCTTTGAGTGTCGTAGACGTGGTCTTATTAGATACATTTTACTTCTTCGTTGCCATCATATCATTTGTGTATTTTGTCGTGAAAAGCATCGATGTAATTCTTCATTTTGTAATATGTTATAGAACGTTTCCTTAGATGTGTAAATTTCCGTTTTAGGCTTCTATCATCATTTTTATGGATTGTGAGGGTGAACCTGTACAGGAGCTCAGTGCTATTGCTATGAACAATTGGACATATCAGATTGTCAGTGTCTATCATCAACATGCCAACTGCAATCCCAATGTTGATCAATGGGCGAGAAAACACATTCATGGACTTAATCTGAAATATTTGCAAGACTATGGCTTTTCTTGTGAGAGTGCTCTTCTTATTGACTTTAAACGATGGTTAGCTGCTTTCAATGTTATACGCATCTTTTGTAATAATCCTGGTGAGGAGAGGAAAGTATTTCCCAATCTAATCATTGATGACATTTTGCTCCCACCTTGGGATAGTAGAGTGAATCAACATTATCATGAAGTCACGAAACGTTTTAAGGATTTGTCTGTTCCTATTTTGTCTGTTCGTTGTAGTAGCTACGTTCATAACCAATGCTTCTTTCCTCCTTACCTCAGCACTGCCAAAGTCCTGTATGGTTATCATTGCTCGCTGTATGATAGTTACCAGCTGTATCTATTTTATCTGTTTCAAACCATTGATTTATAATGCATGCTTGTTACCGTTATTCAATAAATGTTACTATGAGAAGAGTTGTTGTTTTCATGCAATGGATGGGTTAGATAAAGGGCGATCATCTTTCTCAAACGACTGCGGAACATTACATTTTCATAGGCAAAGTTTAAAAGGAGCTGTTCAAGATTATGTGATAAATTTTCATAAAGATGAGACCGACATCGAAGCAGTGGTCGATGATGCTAGCACTCTATTTCTAGAGTTAATGAATACATTCTCTGATAGCATTGTCATGGCGCGATTAGTTGCGAAAATTAAGTTTAGTCATTTTGGAAAATAAGAGGTGGAAACTCGCTCTTTCCATTTTGCTTCTTATTCAATGGAAGTGGTAGATCACCCCGAAGAATTTTTTAAAAGACATATGATGAAAATTGCTGAACGTCTTAACGCATTTAACCATCATGGTAGCAGTCTAGTGATTGAAGCGATTTCAGATATTCACATTCAACTTTCCATAAAGAAAAATTGAAAATGCAGTGGTGCTTGATTGTAGCACAACTGGTTTTCGAGCTATGTCTGCTCACTCTCGAAGTATATTCCTTCTGTACATGCGTCTATTATTTAGAAAAGGCTAGCAAATTCATATCTTCAAAAAGACTTGCTATAGACATCAGTAACGGCGAAACTATGTGTTGTGATGTATGTAAGCGAAAGGATGGAAATGAAAAGCGCATCTTCAAGAGATGTAAGCATGCTTTTTGTCAACGCTGTTTCATACGTAATTGCATTCAACTTTGCAAATGTAGCCACTGTGATATTGCTCATTTCGAGTGTCACTTATGTCGCAATAGTTAGTACCTATGCAAATGTGGTAAAGACAGGTTTTAGCAAAGACTAATACGGAAAATGGCGAAACGTAAAATGACGAAACGTAAAAGTCAAAAGTCTTCAAAGTTTTCTTCAGCCATTCAAGCTCTCCGACGAATGAAAGCAAATCAGCGATACAATGCTATACGACATGCCAACGATAAATTCATCCGTGAAATTATTTCTCATGTGAGAAAGTTGAGGACGAAGAAATTAGCGCCAAAACAACGAAAGTTACTTAAGCGATATGCTACAAAATTGCGTTTCATCTCCAATCCTAAAGTCACCCTTCAAAGAAAGAGGAAAACTCTAACACAAAAGGGCGGTTTCCTTTCAGCAATACTTCCAATGATAGCTCCTGCCGTGGGCAACCTGTTGGGTAATATCTTTGGCTCTAAGCGTTAATTATGCAAATGTTGAATCTCAAAGTAATAAAATGGATTTCAGACTTCAATGTGATAAAGTTCTGACTGTATCAGGTCCATCTCATGCAGGCAAAACTGTTTTCACGCTGAATTTATTGGATAAAAGAAGGGAGTTGTTTAAGGAACCTATCAATGGAGTGATTTGGTGTTATGGTATTTATCAACCGTCGCTGTTTCAGGAATTGCAAAGTCGCAACTTTATTCGACATGAAGGAATTATTGCAGTGGATAAACTTCAGTCTAATGATATTGTTGTATTGGATGATTTATTAAAAGAAAGTAAGAATTCAAAAGATGTTACAGATATGTTCACTCGCGCAGCACACCATAAAAGGTGTTTTATCATCTATATAACACAAAATTTGTTTCCTGATGGAAAAGAAGCTCGTACACGAAACCTGAATACACACTATTATGCTATTTTCAAGAATCCGCGAGATAAAAGTCAATTTGAAATTTTAGCGCGACAAGTTGCACCCAGAGGATCAAAAGCCTAAATTGAAATTTTTCAAGCAGCAACTGAAAAACCACACGGTTATTCATTGACTTAAAGCAAGAGTGTCCGGAAGAATTTAGATTTCGAAGTGATATTTTGAAAACTCCCATGATTATCCACAAACTATGAGTTCTTATTCTCGCATGATTGTTATTCCTCAGGATGAATATGTACAATTGACTGTCATGCAGCAAGTAAAGCAACCTCTTGCAAACAAATGTATAGGAAAGAAATAGAGTATCAGCAAAATGTTCACATCAAAGATCCACATCGTGCTGTATTATTACAATCGGAAACTGTTGAGCAATTGAAAAACTTGAAGAATAAGATGCGTGACTCTGTATCGACTGCAACACCTTTAGCATCTCGCGCACATGCCATATCTCTTTTCAATAGTATTGAACCCCATCTCAATGTAAATGATAGAGGAGAAATCATTACAGATGAAAATAAAGTGATTGATGCTTCACGTTATGAAGACTTGATTCAGTATGCGACACGTAGAAAGCGCCGTCAGGGCTATGTTCCACCTGGTTGGTCATACTTTCTTAAACTATTGAAAAAGCATAATGTGCCAAAATTTGCTTTGAATAATGAGACATTGAAAGAACTTGATTCAACAGTGGCTACTGCTCCAATGCTTCAGACGATGAAAATGCCAACAAATTGGTTTAAGACGTCACCTGCTACATCCCCTCCCACACTCACTAAGCAAACAAGAGGAAGAACTCGACGTAGATCTACATCACCACTAAAACTGGTAAAAGGAAAACGTAAAACAGCTCCTCCTAGGAAATACATGTTCTCAGACTATTAATATGAAGCAGATGTGTTGCTTGCCATGTAATGAGCCACCAGAGGTGAATGTCGTTGTCACGTGCACTTGCTGCGCCAGCTCTCACAATGAAACCCCTAAGCAATGTGAACACGATCGCAAAACCGCTAAAGCTAAATGCTGTAGTTGTTGTAAATGTAGAAAGGCAAGAAAACAAAAAGATGAGAAGGAGGAAAAAGAGTCAGTCGTCATCGACTGAACGTTTGAAGTCAATCTATTATGATGTAAAACATCCGGCAGGATTTGCATCGATCAAGAAATTATCAAAAGCGAGTGGGCTTCCACAATCACAAGTGAAACGATGGTTAAAGGGTCAGGCTACCTATACACTCCACAAACAAGCGAAAAAGAAGTACCGCACCCGCCATTATATTGTTCTTGACATCGATGAACAGTGGCAGGCATATTTGTGTGATGTTGCCTCCATTTCAAAACATAACTCAGGCAATAATTTTATTTTAACCGTCATTGATATTTTCTCGCGTTATGCGTGGGCTGAACCTTTAAAAACTAAAGAAGGGAAAGGAGTAGGAAAAGCATTCCAAACAATTTTTCGAGAAGGCCGCATTCCAAAAAGAATTCAGAGTGATCAAGGAAAAGAGTTTGAAAATCAGCATGTGAGAAGATTATTTGAGAGGCATGACATTGAGTTGTTTAGTGTAAAGAGTGCTTATAAAGCTGCACTCGTTGAACGTTTTAATCGCACATTAAAAAATCGCTTGTGGCGACATTTTACTGCCAACTTGACACAAAATTGGACAAAGGTTCTACAAGATACACTCCATGCCTACAATCACTCTATCCATCGTTCTATTGGACTCAGACCAGTAGATGTAAATGCTGACACTGTAGATAAAGTGCGCGAATTATTCCAACGTAAACGCACTCATGTGAAAAGTGATGTGAAAATTGGTGATAAAGTTCGTATCTCAAAAGTGAAGAGTGTTTTTGCTAAAGGGTACCTTCCGAATTGGACAGAGGAGGTATTTACAGTATCAAGGATTGATCAAAAAGACTCTCCCACCACCTACAAGTTGAAAGATTACGATAATGAAGAAATTGAGGGTACCTTTTACCGCGATGAGATTGAGGTAGTCACTGAAAGTGAAACATATTTGGTAGAGAAAATCATTCGATGTAAAAAACGGCAAGGTGAAGAATGGTGTCTTGCTAAATGGACTGGTTATCCTTCAAGTATGAACTCTTGGATGCGTCGTGCCGACATCTTTCATCTAAGTGATCGACAGTGATTCATGCAAAGTTGTAACTAACAATGTTTAGGGTTTGAGCCATGAATCCAACTGCCTCATTTTATTCACGACCCTCCTATGTAAGTGGTGGAGGACAAATTTACAGCGACGCTCGCCGCCAACGTGGAGGTAGCATACTTGGTGCACTGAAATCTGTTGTAGCACCTCTCATATCCAATGTCGGTAGATCTTTAAAACGAAATGTTTTAAGTAATGCCGTTGGCTTTGCTGGTGATGTTGCTAGTGATCTTTCCAGAGGTAGAAGTTTTAAGAGCAGTTTGTTGAATCGTGGGAAGGAACGCGGTTTAAAAACATTGAAGCAGACCTTTGCTGGTGTTACTCAAGGAAAGAAATCGCCTAAACGAATGAATAAAGGAAGGAGGAAACATCGCGGAGCTGGTAAGGTGCAATCTTCAGTCAAAAGGCATTCACGCAAACGTCGCAGAGGCTCTAATCATTCATCAGGCGCTAAACGACGACGCTGCCATAACTTCTAATCATGAAGTGTAAAACTTCCGGTTTTTGTTTGTTTGATCAACAAGCCATACAGACAGATATTCTTAGCTCAAGTATTGTAGATTATCATCCTCGAACAGCTGAGAATGCTGGCCCCATTGAATTTGTTATTCCTGGTGGTAGTGATGACTACATAGATTTGAGTTATGCGATGGTTGATTTGAGGTTTAGAATTCAGCAAGCAGATGGAACTGCTATTGACGATACACATAAAGTTGGACTGAACAATTTACCATTGACTACATTACTTCGCGATGTTTCTCTAACGATTGGAGAGCAGCAGGTGGAAGGTGGTCAAAGCGATTATCCCTATAAATCATATTTCAATCATGTATCACAGTTTCATCCAGCAGCACAAAAAACAGTCATATGGAAATCATAGGATGGTACAGAGATGAAGCAGGAAAATTTGATGTTGAAACAAACAGTGGCTTTGTAAAGCGATCTGTTATGATTAAAGATAGTAAAGTATGTCAGCTATATGGTCCGCTGAATTTAGACTTCTTTAGACAGTCAAAGTTTTTACTCTGTAATACCAGCATGCGACTCAAGCTGACATTGAATAAGCCTGAATTTGCGCTGAATGCATTTGCTAAAGTTGACAATTTTAGAATTCATGTGGAAGATATTGCACTTTACATTCGTCGAGTAGTACCAAATCCAAGTGTCATTAGAGGACATGCTGAAGGTCTTAACCGCCAAAATGCCATTTACCCCGTTCAGCATACAAAGCTTCTCACCTTTACAATTCCGAAAGATCAAAAGAGTTTCATGAAAGATGGCCTCTTTCCATCGGAAGCACCGAAGCTCCTCATGGTGGCAATGGTTGAAAATGATGCATTTAATGGTAATATAAAGAAGAATCCTTTCAATTTTAAACACAATCAGTTAAGTGAAATTGCTTTACGTGTAAATGGTGTGAGTCATCCTGGTCCACCCTACAAACCAGATTTTGCTGCGGATCAATTTATGCGCAGTTATGTTGATTTTATGGATGTCTTTGGCTTTTACAATACGGATGACACCAACGGACTTACTATGAAAGAGTTTAAGAGTGGATATACTATTTATGCATTTGATTTGACTGCTGACAGCGATATTAGTGTACCCTATCGTCAAGCGAACGTGCCTCATAATATTCGTTTGGATTTGACGTTCAAAAGAACACTACCTGAGACGATCAATGTATTAATTTATGCGGTCTTCGATTCAAATATTGAAATTACAAAGTATCGTGACGTGATTCTTCAGTATAATCGTTAATGAGTTGGTTGACTGCTGACAATATTAAGACTAAAGTGCAGCGTAATGCAGACGAAGCGACGTTGAAAGCTTTCGAATATGTCTATTCACTCGATACCTTACCACCTGCAGTAAATCACTATCCCATCTTTATTGTGCTAAACACTCATTCGCAGAATTTAGGTGGTGAGCATTGGAAAGCGATCTTTATTGGAGAAGACCGACGTGGTTAACTATTTGACTCTCTTGCTCAACCTCCAAATATACCAACACAGCAGTGGTTGAGAAAACATACGCGCCAATATCAGCGAAATGAACGCATACTACAACATCCACTTTCATCAACGTGTGGTGCTTTTGTACTGTACTTCATCTTAAAACGTTTACATGTATCTCGATTTGTATCTGTTATTCAAAACTTTTCATGTAATCCATCCTCTAATGAAAAAATGATTTGTAAGTTCTATCATGACTTGAAATAAAAACATCATGTTGGAAAAATTGTTTTTTATTTTACAATCCGCTGGGTACGTACATACTCGATGAGATAGTCTAGGATCACATTTGCTTGTACATGAGATTTTAGTCCAGTAATGATCACTTTACTATTATGAAAGATTGCAACATGCACAGGTAACCAACAACTAATGAGAGCTGCAGGAAAAAGTTCGGGTTTATAACACAAATTGTAACTGCTGATACAAATCTTCAAAAATGATACACTTTCACTCAATTGAGTAGAGATCACCATATTGTCCACAGTCAGATTCGACATCACACACCTCTCCCTCTTCCATATCCGACGTAGTAGTCTTTGTAGCTCTAAGCGCATTGACTGCGCCGATGAATGAGAAAGGGCGCCCAGAATCTGTACAGTCCCATTTGGGAAGAGTTGAAGATTCCGTGAATTGTTCATCTTCACCACTAACATTTGAGGTCGGCCCGGGTAATACTTGCTGTTTGGAAGGTGTTGGTGTAATGTTGTGAGATCGATTTTGGTGTAGAGTCTGAAGCGGCGGAGAATGTTGACGATGGTGTAGCGATGGCGCTTCATGATGAAAGAATGAGTAAATTGAGCGATGTACCTTCCTTTTATACTTTTCCCAACTACCTTGATGAAATGTGAAGTTAGTATGAAGTTGGGAATGATAGAGTTGAATTCGCCGTTTGTTGACGCGCAACCAGATGCGATTTCCAATACGTGAATGTCTTTTCATATAGAAGTATTTCAAATCCTTCATGATATGATGTAGAGATTGAAAATGACGATAAGATAAAACAAACTCTCTTCTCACATTTCCAGTTGAATCTTTGAAATAGACGTTTCGATCATGATCCGTTTCAATACGTTGTAGGGAATCTAATTTCCAACTCATGATGTGTGGTAGTCATGTCTGATTAAGATTTGCATAGTAGGGCGATGAACTCACGGCGAATAAATGTCATGATGGAGCGATGTATGTATCTTCTATACTTCTCCCAATTGTATTTGCGAAATGAGAAACAGTTTCCGGAATGAGAATGGCAGATTTGAATTTCATTTCTGTAATGTTGAAGCCAAACTTGATTACCCAAGGAGATGAATCTTAATGTTTCAAAATATCCCAAATCCCTCATAATATCATTGAGGTTGACAAATTGTCGCCATGTTAATGTAATACCTCTTGATGTGTGACCATGAGAATTTTTGAAATGTACGTTTCCATTACGATCAACTCTGATATATTGTAGAGAGTCCAAAATCCAAGTCTTCATGATGTTATGCAAAGCCGCAGATCAGCAATATCAAAATCTCGTTTTATCATATTTTGCTTAGCAATGGGGCTACAAAGAGATTTGCTAGTAATCGAGCCGCACTCTTTTCTACTCCCATTGATCATACACAACAGCTAAATGGAAATTGGGAAGTGGGTATCACTCAACTTGTTCATAGCAACTGTGTCTATACTTTTGATCATGAGGTGATGACTATTAATATGAGACGTACAGCTGCTTACCAATGTGAAAAGGGGTGCTGAGTATACATTCCACAGTGGCCAAAGAAAGATCTCTTATCATGTAAAAAGTTTATATATGATTTCTTGAATAAAGCGTGTAAACATATTGTCCAATTTACTCCGCACAATGATGATTATACTTATGTACATCATGTAGTTGAGAAAGATTGGATTGTTGGTTTAAGTCCAAGTTTAAGAAATGATTTAGGTTACCTCGCTAGCGCCTTAACAAGCTATGATAATTTTAACGTTAATTACCACATAAGTGGTCATAAACAGTTAATATATCGAGAGGAAGCTTATTATGTAGATCTTATTCCAAGAAATGAGAAGACGTTGGTGAAGAAGATTGTGATTAAGCCAAGAAAGACAAACATGACTCCTGAAACATTATTGAAGAAATTTAATTATCTCCTTCGAGTTGATGGTAAACAAGTGGCAACATTGACTTATATCAAATCATCTAATCATATTGCAATAAGTAAATTAAATGACGATGATCTAATATTAGTTTGTTCAAAAGATTTTCATCAGTTCTTACGACATCGTTCTGCAGCTGTTCATGGAAAATCTGATATGCAACATTTACCATGTGAAAGGTCAAATCAATTTGATACAGAATGGACCGTATCTTTATACAGAAAGTGTGTAGAGCCTTTAGGTGGTATCTTACATGAAACAAGAGTGTTGATGCCTCGCATTATTACTTCGGTTAAATTGGTTGTAGATTATATAAATGAAGTGATTAATGAGCAACATATTTCATTTTCTGAAAAAGAAGGTGTTTTGTCTCTCACTATAAGTGGACAAGGTATTGAACTAATTATGGATAAAACTCTAATGGACATTTTGGGTTTTGACCAAAATATCTTTAAAAGTGGTACTGTAACCAAAGCTAGCGCAGACATGTCGCTATCGCGTCGTATTAACTATTTTCAGATATATTCCAATATTGGTGAAGATGTACGTGTGGGAGATGTTGAAGCTCCATTGCTAGCAATGATACCATACCAGCCAAAAAGCTGCAGTATTTTATCTGAGCATACTTTCAAGAAAGTGCATTATACAAAGCTGAAATCAAACTACATCCCACAAATTGATATTGCAATTTATGACGATGCTGGTGCGTTGATTCCTTTTCATAAAGATGCTGTGACAAGTATCACACTCCATTTCCGAATGAAGAGTTAATGCAAAAGTATGCTAATATATTTTTCCAATGTGAATAATATGGAAAGTGAAAATAAGGACTCGTTTCTAATCTACTTACCCAGTAATGCTTCTATGAATAAATTTCCCAAAAATAAACCATCAGACTATCGAGTAGAATTAAATCACCCACTACATTTAGAAGGTGAATGGGAGGTTGGCGTTTCTAGTATTTGCTATGATAGCAATATTCAGAATGTGAATGATTTGGAAGAAATGATATTGACTCCTCGCACCCATGATGGAATAACGATGAATAATGCATTCCAGTTCCCATACAATTTAACATCAGATGGAAAGTGGAACTATGAATGGATTCAGATAAAATCAGATTATTATGGTCCATTTGGGAATGAGAAAATTATTAAGGCATTCAACAGTGGTAATACTTCCATCATGAAGAATAAAAATCAGAAAGCTTATGAGTTTACTATCTATCATTGGAGTGGGAGACAGTTCCTCCGCTTTCATTCTTTTACTAAAGGTCTTACGCTGAGGTTGGATAATGAATTCTATCCACATCTTGGTTTTGGTCATGGACTACATCTAACGTCAATTGCTACTGCAAATGTTAAAAAAGTTTATTCAAATCGAATCAACAAATTTCATTATAAATTTAAAATATTTGATGAAGATGTTGTAGAATGTGAAGAACGCATCATTTTGAAAAAGCGTGGTGTTCAACCTTTATCACTTATTGAGTTAGTAAAACGATGGAATGAGACTGTGGGTAAGAAGTATGGAGAGAAAATTATGGCGGACAAAAATAAGTTGGTTATTCAGAAATATAATGACAAACTTACAGTTTATTTCTCTCCAACCTTGCGTCATTTTGTAAGACATTATACACCTATAATTGGAAGCGGTGTGGTGTATGGTTCTCATGAATATCACACTAAAGCTGATTCAGTTAATGATGAATGGTGGGTGGACATCTATGGCGATCGCATCAAGAAAATTTACCAGTCTTATGAAGAATCTAAAGTTGCTATCAATATAATGCCGCGTCTATATCATACAGTTGAAAGCTTCATTCATGTAGTAAATCCTTATATACAACAGAAGTTGAAGCATGTGATGAAAAGTAAATATGATGTAAAGACACACCACATTTCGTTTTCAATTGAAAATCAACGCGTTGTTCTGAAACTGGGTGATGACATTCAATGTCAATTGAGTAAAAATTTGAAAAAACTCTTTGGTTTTTCAATGCTACGAACTGTATTTGCTGCTGCGCATACGATTGGTATAGAAACACCAATGACACTTGATAAACATGAACAGCACCTTTACATTCAAAGTGATTTGATTCTACCTATTTCTGTTGGTGAGAAAAAAGAGTACATTTTACGTGATTTCATTCATGATAAAGACGCTTCATATGGAATAGTCGAGAAGATGTTTGAATCTATTTTCTATCATCCCGTCGTCAAACAAACTATACCCTCTATTGCTATCAAAATTACCAATGGTTTACAAGAGTGCATCCATGTGAAAGATACTAAATCCCTCGTAACTTTAGTGTTTCGGAAAACAAAGTGAAGTCATTGTGATATGTTTATTGAAATAAAAATATGTATATGAAAAAGTCTTTTCACAGATATAGGGGGAATGAGCTAACTGTAGGCATATATTCACAAGGAAGAAACGATCTCATGCGATACATAAAACAGCCATGTATATCTACAAAAGGCAACATCAAAATACTGAGTTAAAGTTGATTATGTCAATACATCTCCTGAATGTGGTAGCGTGAGTTTTATTCTTTTGGGTGGTGGTATGTTTGTGTCAGGATGTCCATGTGGAAGAGATGTGTTATGTCCTATCCAACACCTCTTATCTTCCCATGCTGAAAGTGCTCGTTTCTTGAACGTGTACGTTTTCACAGTATGAACTTGAGATTTTAAGATTGTCATATTGACAAACGTTATAGTTTTATTTTTATAGGCCTTCTTATAGGACCGATGTTTCATTTTGTGAACAATGGATTTTGATATACCTTTAGCACGCTTAATACTATGTGCACATTCTTTTAATTTCATGGAATACATTTTAGGACGGAGGAGAATCATTTCATCTATTTCCTTTCCTGCTGTTTCATCCTTAAAACAACCAAGTTTGGCTTTATTCTGTATGGAATAGAGTGGATGAGTGGGATTGTAGTTAGATGTGTCGAAATATTTTTCTAATGACTTGCCTACTTCATTAAAATTTAAATCTTTTTGAGTGCTAATTCCTAAAAAGAAACTATCTGTATCACCACCCAGCAAGCGAACCTCTTTTACGAGAGGGCATGGTTTTAATATTTTGTAGAAGAGTTGATACATTTCAAGCTTGGAATAATCTAAAACGGCTTGCCCAATATAGATGGGTTTGCACAACTCAACTTCTGATTTTATCATTTTAACACCTACAAGATCCTCATCGATGATGTCTCTATCAATGAAAAGAGGTGATGAGGTCAATTTGTGATATTTTTGTTCATCAACGACTAGTTTGTAGTTCATACGTTTTCTAACATCCTCCATGGTCTTTCCGAAAAGACTGTTATTCTTATATTTATAAAAATCCTTTTCAAAATTATTTTGGGCGAGTGCACGTTTTTGACTGTTACTATCTATGTAGGGTTTGAGGAAGGCTTTCTGTCTAAATTTGATAATGCGGTGAACTGACTTTAGAAGCATGCCCATTTCTAAATAGAATTTTAGTATGCAGAAGTGTACGAGATAATTTTTCTTATCATATTGGGTGAGTAAAAGTTTGCGGCATGGTTTGTACCTTGGCTGTCCACACTCTGTTAAGTTATTATGAAATTGTGACATGAATGGTGAAAACATATCTTCAGTCACTTCACCAGATTCAGGTGCGAGTGGGAAATCAGCAGTTTTATTTTTAATACTATTTGGATAAATCAAATCCACTTCAAAATAATATCCCCAATCACCTTCATCTGGAATCTTCAGAATGTTTGAAGGGTTGGAGTAATACGGAAACTCATTTTGATTTAACCAACTAAACTCGGAGTGAGGTAGTGGTTTAGACAGTGAACTGCCATATAAATTATTTTGGTCATAGTACTTTAGGTGGATATGATCATTACCTACTGTTTTAGATTTTATGTGATGTTCATTCACAAATGTGAGACCACCGCGTATTCCGCGCTCAAATATATTATACATCTCCGGGTCTTGTAAGAGATGAATGGTCTCACCAGTCATTTTAAAGGCTGATTTAAAGGACATGGCTGGTAGACTGACAAAGTCGAAAGGATCTAATTTGTCTTCTTCTAATGCCACTCGTCGAAATTCCTGAAAGACATCAGCCAGCAAAATGACATCTAATTCTAAGTAAGCGATCATATAATCGCCAAACGTTTTACATTCAAATTTTAACCATGCCTCTTGAGCATGTTCATAATCTTCTACTGGACAATCTTCACCCGTCAAATTGTTTTGGAATTTGTCAATGGAAGGAAGGGTTGTTTCATTTAGTTTTAGACATTGAGCTAAAATACGCATAGGGAAAGACTCCTTTGCGAGTGATTATTTCATCCGTTAAGTTTGGATAGTGTTTATTCAAAGTTTGACTATGGGGAAGAAACTTGAGATTACGAACGAGAGAAGCTAGTGACGCTGACATGAATTGGAATGAATCTAAGAATTTTATTTCGAAGAAGACTGTCTTATTTTCTTTAGTTTTATCTACTGGTACTTTTGCTGTCATTGCCATGAATTTTTCTCTCGTTTGTGCTATTACATTAAACTGCCACGATTTCATCTGGCTCAACCCTCCTTTTATGAGCATATGACTGTCATAGCCCTTAAAGTTATGAAAAATGACGGGTAGTACACGACGTCTCAACCTAAGTGAAAAGTTACATTTGGAGCAGAGTGCGTTTCTAAATTTACCAGTGATGTGATCATGATCACGCACTTTCTTAATTTTATCGTCATCAAACGTTTTATGACATTTAGGACAGGATGTGCAACTTTCAAATTTTTGTTTGTCTTCATCTGACATATGTAGTGACTTACGCTGCAATTGGGAATCATATGATTGTTGAAATTTAGCAGCTTTATCGAGAAATTCTAGAAATTTTGAAATGCAATCTTCACCTTGCCAAGTATGCATTTTGTTTTGTCTATTCCTAAAGTGGTCATGCCATACTTCATAGCAGGATATGGCTGCTGGCTTGTGGATGATATCATCAATGTAGCATTCTATGTCTGCGTAAATGACACGCAGGGGACCTAATTCGTCACCATTATCCCTATGTGAAAATATTTTATCTTTGGGCATGCGTTCCATTTGTAATTTACCTCGCTTGCACCATTCATAGTGAGTTTCAAATTTATCTTTACTCCAAAAGGAGCGGATGCAGCGGTCGCATACAAAATGTTCACCTCTTTTAGAGTGCCCCAAGTGAGTGTACAAGCGAGAGATATTGGGAATACCACAGTAGTGCCATTCCTCGCTATCATCTTGTTTTACTAATAAGAGGTTGACTACACGTTCATAACAAGTTGAACGTGAATTATAGCGGGCACCCTTCAACCCCTTCTCCCACACGTGAACGACAATTTTAATCTTATTATGTTTTTCGAACGTTTCTACATCTTTGATTTTCATGTTGTTACTATCACAACCTTCAAAGTCTAGTTCGTCCTCCCACTGTCTATAGCTATAGGTGTGATTTCGATTCGCGTTGATATCATTATAGTGAAGGATGGATAGGACTGCATATTTGCAACACTGTGATTTACAATCGACATTGATGACAGCTTTCTTATTATACAACGTTTTTGGTAGTTTAAATGTGCCTCGAGCTGCATGACTTTCTAATAGGGAAATTTTGAATATGGCTGAGTCCACACCATCAAAAATGAGAGCGCTGTCGCGTTGATTGAATTTATCTACATTTGATTTTAAACATTGAATGTGAAACTTTAGCCAAGACTCGCAGTCTACAACTTCGGTTGCGGAAGAGGAAGGAACATGAAACTATTCTCTCCGTCACTTGACCCGTTTGAAAATCTATCTTAATATATTTTAGTTTAAGGTAGATGAGCGCCTTCATTCTAAAATTGTCTAAATTGTTGAAGAGCGCTTCGATAATGTTAGAATGTTGAAGGAGCCACTCAGGAAAATCTACTATTTGAGTATTGGACTCCATGCAGTAGTCGCGTACTAAATTATTATGTGAAACATTAATGAGGGAGATGGTAGAGGTACCGTTGGTGTAGTGATCATTTGCATGCGTGTGTTGAAGTCTGTGCGAAGATCTCTGAAAGTGACTATCAAAAGAAAGAGGGCACAAATCGCAAGGAAAGGAGATTTCATCGTCAGAATCAACTTCACCTCCGGAGATTGACGCCGCTTTGCGTTGACACACACGTTGTTTGATGTGTCGAAGGAGACTGTGCTTCCTTGTAAACATATGTCCGCAGTCGGCACATTCCCACTCGTTGCCTTGTCGCGAGAGTCCTGAGCTGGAACTCACATCACCTGAAAGAGAAATCATTCTATCATCTCTGTTCAAGTCTCAGTGTATTGTTACAACCTTCTTTGACTCAACAACTCTAAACTTTCCTCGAAAAGGGAGGGCGTTGGTGATGAAGTTGATGCCTGAAATTGAGGAAGATGCTATTAGCCACACGTTTGAGGGAGATGAGTGAAGAAATTTTCAACTTACCATTTCAACGAAATCGAGTTTAAGGTTGATACTTCAACAAGATAGAGACTTCACGAGAGAGCAGTTTACTTGTACGCCTCAAATATAGAATTCGTCAGAGAATACTTCACTTATATGTCACAAAGACAGAGTGAAATGACACGAATGTCACTTCACATATATACTTTCGTATTCATCATTCATTGGCTGTTCATTCTGATTGGTTGCTTGTTGATACTTAAGAATTAGAAAACATTTCAAAGTTATTATTCACAGTCAACATGACAAGCCCTCCGACAACGCCAAACACAAAATTCTCTTCTCCATCCTCAACACCAAACGCTCCAACGAAGGTAGAGAAGGTGTCATTACCAGCGGACAACGAAGAGAGTGTATGTGAGAAAGAGTGTCCCGACTTAACAGGCGTGAGGTGGAAGTATCTCCAGTACGATACTGACGATGTGATGGAGATCACCAGCACCAAGTTCCTCCACCAATTATGGGAGTGGTACACCCCTAACTCCCAGCCACGAACTATGGCGGAGTGGGAGTATATTGACAAAGTGAGGCTCTCAGTGGAAGAACGATTAAAGCAAGTGAACTGTTTTTGTTATCTATGTGAAGCCAGACTCTGAGACGATATTGACGATGAAGACCTTTTGAAATACATGCCATAATAAATTTTTATTTCGTATTATCTTTGCTTTCATACTGACTTACTTGAATGGGACTTCAGTGGATGGTTTAAGCATGTATACTTTTTCATTTGGAAAAAGTAGCACACTTAGTTTAACTTGCAATTCTTATAACATTTCATATGGACGATGATGATAGTTGAAATTGTGTTAAATAAAATTAAGATAGCTTACACTTCTGATACAGGGATAGCAATCGACTGCGATCCATGTGTAAAGAGCTTGTTAGACTACGGATGGGCTTAAGTGGATGATTTAACCATGTATACTTTTTCATTTGGAAATAGTAGCACGCTTAGTCTAACTTGTAAATCTTAAAACATTTCATATGGGCGATGATGATAGATGAAATAGTGTCAAATAAAATTAAGATAGCTTACACTTCTGATACAGGGATAGCAATCGACTGCGATCCATGTGTAAAGAGCTTGTTAGACTACGGAAGAGAGAAGTGTGTTATGTTGCGTGTGGCGCGTGAGTGTCCTCCCATTTCATTCCATTCATCAATTCGTCTCATTGATAGAGACAGGTAGAACTCATGGTTCTCATAACGTATGCAATGGAAAGTTTTAGGCAACCTTCGACAGTTGGCTAAATGTCGCCCTGACGCGAATGCATACTACGTTGAGACAGAGGCAATCACTTGCAAACATGACGCAGAGAGGTTAAACAAGATTGACCATTGCCGAATGTCCCTTGCGGTATACATAGCTACGGGTTTAAACGCCGCCCTTTACAGGAAAGCCCGTCGAAAGGAAGTATTACACCGAACTTCATTTGCAACGTTCAAGTTGACTGATAGCAGATTCAACTTAATGATGGTATTCGCCAGTCCGAAGACTGCCCAGGGCAAACCGCGTGGAGGTTCTATCATGTCTTGCCCCATGGTGGCCCTTAAGAGAGCCGATGGTTCGTTCTCGGGGTGTGAATTTAAGTTGACTATTGGCTGGAATAGTCAATTGGTATGACGGTTAGGTTCTCATAGACCCTATACCGCCGAGGTCGTACTGGTGCATCTGGCACCTTTCGGATGCGAGTGGTATTCGGAGTCCACACCTCATCCGTCCAAATTATTTTCTTGGTCTTCCCCTTCTTATCATCCTCTTCATCCCACTCGTCGAGGATGATGAAGTCGGGAATGGCGTTGTCTTCATCGATGAAGACGGGAATGCTGTTGGCAGATGTTGCTTCCATCGTGACTTGAAATTGAATGAGAAGCGCTACAATCTTCTGGCTTATATAGGGTTTTCAACAATGAATTGCTCAACAGCGAATCAGAATGCTTCACGGATAGCAATCGACTGCATAACGTTCAAGTTGACTGATAGCAGATTCAACTTAATGATAGTATTCGCCAGTCCGAAGACTGCCCAGGGCAAACCGCGAGGAGGTTCTATCAAATCTTGCCCCATGGTGGCCCTTAAGAGAGCCGATGGTTCGTTCTCGGGAGTAACGTCATCTTACACCCTACCAATT